>JAFVLL020032903.1:0-20766 GCA_021397915.2 Tor tambroides
GGACGATCTGGACATAGGAGAGACAACGGAGTGGAGAACAGGAGGTAAGTACAAACGGGTAAGCATTCAGAGGTTATACTCAACTAGCAAAGACCATTGGAGTAGAGTCCACGTAGGAACAACGCCTTGGCAGCATTGTGACTTCAAGATCGGACAATCCTGCTGGCTGTGAAGTGTGCTCTTATACAAGCCCTGATGATGGTGGTGATAAGGAGCAGGTGCGCATGATTAGTAATATGGTGCAGGTGAAAGTGATAGGTGACGCTGGAGACGGGCCATTCTGTGACAATTTGTAAGTCTTTAAGGGTCCAATTGGCACTTTATCCACATTATTTTTCAACGCGGAAGTAAGCAGTTTTCTGTGAATGTGTGAAACTTCTGGTTCATTAGCCATTATAGAGAAATAAAGGGAAGAATATCAAGTGCAGTAAATGCTAAAACTGTATGTGCAACAAACCAGTGTGTTTATAATTAAGACAATACATTAAAATAATATGGTAAAAAAAAAAAATACCACTTTGCGTCACTCAATACATAATGTCCACATAACTGAGACATTGACATTTCCAGTTTTAATGCTGAAAACTAATGCCCATTTATATATGATATAACTTACTAAAAACTATTTTTTTAACATTTATCTTAAATATCCCAACATTTGAAGCTACGAGAATACTTTTTATGCAAAGACAACAAAAATAATGACTTCATTCAAAAATTTCTTCTCTTCCATGTCAGTCTTCGTCGCACGTCATGGTACTCTCGTGAACGTGCATCGAAGACTGGCACAGAAGAGAAGAAAATGTTTTCTTTGCTCACAAAAAGTATTCTCGGAGCTTCATAAAATTACAGTTGAACCACTGATGTCACATGGACTATTTTAACGATGTCTTTACTACCTTTCGGGGCCTTGAATGTGTCAGTTGCGTTGCTGTCTATGCAGGGTCAGAAAGCTCTCGGATTTCACCAAAAATATCTTAATTTGTGTTCCGAAGATGAACGAAGGTCTTACGGGTTTGGAACGAGTATTAATGAAAGAATTTTTATTTTTGGGTGAATTATCCCTTTACAATAAGGTCCCATTAGTTAACGTTACTTACTGCATTGACTCACATTCACTAACAATGAGCCATACATTTGTTACAATATTTGTTGATCTTTCTTAAAGGGGTTGTTGCCCAATAATGAAAACTGTCATCATTAACTCACCCTCAAGTTCTTTCAAGCCTCTATGAGTTTCTTTCTTCTGTTGAATACAAAAAAAGATAAAGAATGTGGATAACCAAACAGTTGCTGGTATCCATTGACTTTCATAGTGGGGGAAAAAAAAATATGGAAGCCAATGGCTACCAGCAGCTATTTGGTTACCCAAATTCTTCTTTTGTGAAGAAGGACATTCGTACAGGCTTGGAACTAAAAACTGAAAAGTTTTTCCATTGAGTTTTTGAAAAATTTACCGTACAGACGACAACGTTGTCAAAACAATCCCTGAAAATGACTAAAAATACTGTATTGTTCATGTCAGGTCAGTAGTTGGCGATGTCACTTTGTAAAGAAACTCTATGAACAAACACTAAACACATACTTATAAACTGAACATGTAATACACATGCGCATGACGTTACTATTTTCATAAAATCACATTTCTGTGGTTTACTCAGAGATGCTAAAGGTATCATTTTCAAAAATTTCCACTTTGAAACCATTCTTAGTTTTGTGCTTTGAGGCCTCCAAAACGCTGCTGTTATAAAAATAAACGGCCAAAACGCATAAAGTTTTTAGCTGAAAACGATGCTGTGTAAACACCCCCTTAGTAACCAATTAGCAACCACAAAACACCCTGGAAAACACATAGCAGTGCACTACCAACAATCACAACACCCCGGCAACCACCCAGAACATCTTAGAATGATGGCGGGGGGGTTCGCACCAGCAGCCATCTCTCACAATCTAGTGTTAAAAAAAGATTTCTATTTGGAAAAATGTACTATAATTACTGAGGATATGGTACTTGAGCTAACTAGGTTTTGGGGACATACACAACACTTTAGGGCAACAGCGACTCACAGCAGTCAGGAGAATTGTGATCAGAAAGAGGAGGCCATTAGCAGTGTGCAGTGTTATCTGCTCTTTGATCAATGTTGTAATACAGTCTGCATCAAGCCGAGGGAAATTAAACGAATAAGACTGTGGAGTAGAGAAAGAATCTCCCACTGAGGGAGATATACATTTTCTCAGGGAGTTAAACGCTTTCATGCAATTCAATCTGTCTGATGTCATCCTGGTTCTGAGTGAGGACGTGTTTTCTCAGAGGATGGGTGGTGGCGGGAAGGGCTACACTGCCAGTGATATGGCAGGATAGAGATTACTTTGGCTGGGTAACTTTCACTTCATTTAATATCTCTGAGATGAATTGATAATCAGGATGAGAAAGGCTGAAAAGAGTGAAATGAAATCAAGTTGGGCCTCTTAAATGTGGTATGTGGTTCCTACGATCTTGTTTTGTCAGTAATGTCAACGTAAACTTATCAGTAATTCCAACGTAAACTTTCAGTGACCTGAAATGAAGCAATAAAAACAGAAAAACGGTCTTGCGTCACATGAAAGTAGAGAATAAACAGAGATTTGCCAAGTCATTTCTACTATGGAGGACATTTTCATGTAATGTCTTCATACACTGGATAAAATATTAAACTGTTTATTTTCTATCATGATAATATGACTTAAGTAAATAGAGGTGACTTTTACTACATTGGCTTGGTAAGATAAAAATTAGCAATTTATTACGAATTAAATAATAAATGTGAGTTTTTAATGAAAGAGAATTTTTTATGATATGGATGGAAAGTGATATCTGTCCTAACTTAACGACATATATAGGCATAACGAAATATATTTAGGTTTCTCTTGTGTCCTGTCACAGAAAAGTATCACTTTCTGTCGTATTAATTTGTAATATCTTTTTAACTAGTTCTGTAGTACCGACTAGGTAATGACATATTTGATGAGGGGAAAAATATTAGCAAAGATTAGTAATGGATTTGATACAAAATTTACACAAAACTGTGTATTTATTATTATTTTATTTCAAAAGATGGATACGTTTCAATTAATTTTAAGATGACTGATTTTAAACTAATTCTCAATCCTTCACAGAAGTAGAACAACTGCTACACATCCTCTTTACTTTCTTGTCATTGTACAAACAATCAAGTTATATTTAATAAAGTGATCTTGAGCAGAGCAGAATTCCGTAGTCTGCCATAGTTTTTATAAAAAGATACTTTCCAATCAGTGTTCAAAAGCCACTGCTTAACAGAAATAACCCTTTCGATTGAACATTCTTCCATTGTTAGCTTGCATTTTGCTCAGTGGCCATTGTACAGAGATACCTGAAACAAGTACTGTTTCATCTCATTTGTATGAGGTTACATTTAATTTCTTTCATGTAAAGAAAATGAAAAGGGATTGTGAGTTGAGGGCCATTTCCCGCAGAATGTCTCCTTTAGATTTACAAGCGCAGATGCTCATTTTCAAAACACAGAAGCAGGGAAAAATGCACACAAAGGAGGCCAAAAATGATAGCCTTGCAATCTTTGCAGTGTCCACCACACATCTGTCACAAATGCTGTGAGCAACATTTAACTTTACAGTGAAAACTGCAACAATAAATATTGTGGAGAAGATGTAATTTAGCTGCATCACTTTGCCAAAGCTGGTAGCAGTAGAGACAATGTTTCCAATAACGATGTTGCAATCACAGGAAAGTTCAGCACTGGTAAAGTGTCTGTTTTGATCTAATTCACTGATAAAAGCCAAAAGTAGCTAGTTGTTTTTAGCATTAGCATGCTACAGTAAGTAATTAAAGTGGTCAATTTTGCACCACTAGTGCTACTAAAATAATGTCTGTTGTCAAACTGGTTCCAATCTGCCATTGGTCAGTAAAACAGAGAGTCCCGCCCATATCTATGTTACAACACTGGTTGAGTTAATATATACTAGCTAATAATATTTTGAAAGTGCCACAGAGTTACAGTGTTACTGTAACTACCAAATATGGGCACATGAGAGAAAAAACAAAACAAAACAGGTCCATAGGTCTGACAGTTACACTTTTCAACAGAATAAGGATACATTTACATAACGATAAATGAAAGCAAAAAACAGAAACGTTTTTTTGTTTGTGTTTTTGAAGTTTTGCACTCAGACAACATCGTCAAAACGATCCCCATTCACACAGATCTGTGAAAATGTCTAAAAACCTTTGAAAATCCTGTATTACGCATGCAAAGTAGTTGGCAATGCTACTTTGTAATGAAACACTACATGTGTAATGTCACCGTTTTCTGTAAAATTAGCGTTTTCATCGTTTACACCGAGACAATAACGGTATCGTTTTCAAAAACGTGCACTTTGAAATCTGTTTTCAAAAGTTTGCATTTTCAGGCCCCAAAATGCTGTTGTCCTGTTAATGAATGGCCAAAACATAAAACGCCAAAAGCATGAAAGGTTTTCGGTTTTTAGTTGAAAACAGTGTCGTATAAATGCCCCTTAAACCTACAAACCATGGCATAATTATGTTTGCATGCATATTAAACTTGGATATTGTGACAGCTCCTCAAAAGATTGCCAAAGCAAGTTATTTTGATGTGGAAAATAAGAAAACAAGCTGTATTTTACTCAGTATTCCTAATAATAAAAACTAAATAAACTAGACACAGACAAGCACAATTAAATTTTACCTTGCGTACTGCAAAACAGGAGGTGTCAGATCAACAGTTTTGAGCATTTTCATAAAAAGCCCCTTGAGATTGATTTCAATTTCAACATTAAGCAAAAGCCTGCATCCCTCAGTCTGTACGTTCAGCAGATTTTTCTAAATTAGTTTGATGCATAATTGCATTCTTGTGCTGCATATACTGAAGACCAAACAAACAACGAATAAATTTTAAAAAATGCAGAATAGCATAATTCTTAATGCGGTGTGTCACTCGGCTGTCGTTGAAGATCATGGTGTGAATGACAACTCTGTAATTGTTATGGGAGAATGTGGCCAAGACTCCATAAAACTGTTACCAGGTAATAAACCAAGAGACAGATTCGTATCAAAAGTTTCAACAGCTCCCATATGTGTTGAGCTCAGGCCTGAAAGACGAGGCCACAGGGAACACAGATAAATATTTATTTATGACAAACGCTGTAGCATTCCCCATCCATCCACAAAGGAGGATTTCACAGAAATGATAAATTGTTTTTTTGTGCCCTTGAGAGTTCAGCACCCTTTTCTCCTATTAGTCTCTGTTTGTTTATTCATATTAGATACGGATTGACATTCTACATAGTTCCCCTTTTAATCTACAGTTTTAAAAAAAAACTCAATCTCAAGCTGAATTGTACACAGTTGCAGGAAGAAAAAGTATGTGAACCCCTTATAATGGATTTCGGCATACATTGGTCTTAAAATATGATCTCATCTATTGTCATAAAAAATAATAATAATACACAAAGTCTTTACTGAACACAGCATGTAAACCTTCATAATGCAGTGCAGAAAAAGTATTTGAACCATTAAAAATGAATCACTGGTCTCTTATTTGGCAGCAATAACATTTCCTGTGATTGTGGATCAGAACTGCATAATGTCTTCTCTGAAATATTGATTTATAGCTTATAAGAAAGAGTGTATTTAGTTGTGCTATAAGACACAACAAAACCGAAAACAAATGCTTAAATAAAATGTTGCTCTATGCATACAAGATGACACAAAGGACAGCCAACAGATTGACAGTAACATTTACTTTCATTTTAATATGTAGGCTCACATGGTGAACAGACGACACGACCCTTCTGAAAATCTTCATTTCCAAGAACAACACAATTTCATTTTTACACAGATAATATTAAGGTAGCAGTAAAAAAAAAGAAAAAAAAAAAACATGTCTCTATTCCGATCAGAAGGCGCCCTGAAGATTTACTCTCTTCACCTTTGTTGTTTTCTACAAGTACCATCCGACGGGTAGAAAACGAAAAATAAAAAATAGATATCAAAAGAAACGCTCTAGGAGCTTAAAGTTGCAAGAACGTCAACGTCGTTTTTGCTAGCCCATTACCGTAGCTAGAGGCAAAGAGGGAAAAAAGCAATAGACTGAGATAGTCCTCTAATCTTGGAGCCCACTCAAAAAGCATTGAATGAAAAGGCTTTTACAGCCACGCACACGACATACTCTGAGAGGTTTTATGTTGAGTGATGCCCAAAATATATTGACATCAGATTTGTTTTCAACCGGTGCACTTAAGGGTTTTTCTATGGGCTCAGATACCATAGTTTAAAAGGCAAGCTTCTGCTTCATCTGAATATTTGAATTTACTTCAGACATACAGTATATAGTTATGCTTTGTGTTCTACCAGGTAGAAAGAGGTATTATTTGGAAAAGTTTGGGCCAGATGGCTGAGAAGCACTTATAAATTGTGAGCTCTTTAACACAGAGCAGAAAATAGCCTTTACAATTACAATTAAAAGAGCAAAGAGTTCAAACCTGAGTACAGAAATTGACCCACTTTTGTCTCCAAAAGTAATCATGGTAATTCATTTGCTTTAGGTCAAAATAAATTTAAATATTTCTGAACCAAATGTTTTTGGTACTGATACTGGTCACCCCAAATTATGTTCTTAATTATAAAACTGAAATAAAAGCATATATATATATATATATATATATATATATATACACACACATACACACACACACGGATGGACGGACGGACGTTTCATATAATCTGACAACAATTAAAAATGTGAATATCTTTTTGTATGCACTTTGTTAGTAACATGTAGCTAATATTTATTTTTCTGTCTTTTTTAATAAAAAAAACTAAAATATTAATGGCATGTCAAGCTATAGTATCCAAGTAGTTAGCAACATGTCAAATGTACCTGGGCAAAGAGCATTAAATAGTACAGTATATACAGTAAAGTCTGTTTTATACCATTAGAGACTGTCTCTCCATGGAGAGACACACTGTATAGCTACTTTATGACTGTTTTCTATCATTGAAGCCTGGGAGGATCTAGACTGCTCTCACTGAGTGGTTGGTAATCACCACTTTTGAGAATGAGATCTCCAGGAGAACAGCCCTGCTCACCTGGCCTTATTCACAGATGATTTTGCTGTATGTTCATATATTCTGTTTCAGCCTATGAAGCCAAATGAGAGCCTGAGAGAGCGAGTATGTGAGTATGTCTCTGAGAATATGTCTTTGAATATAGGTTGGTTTATTGCCAGAAAAGCAGATCAGATCACTACCCATAGCCAATTTTTTAATTATTTTATTATTTATCTTTTTAATTTATTACAGTTGAATGTATAAATGGGCCTAAAATCACATCAATGATATTGCTCATCAGTTTATTTTAATGAGAAATGAAATAATACATTTAGGGATGTTTGTGTGTGAAAACAAGTACAAAAAAGCAGTTCTGATCTAGTTACAGTGTCCAAAATTTGTAATAAATCAAAAATGGGACCGAACCCAAATCAATCTACCGAGATTCAGTGCTGCCACTCGACAGCATAATAACCACTGTTCTTTTTAGCAATATCCCAAACACTTGCTAATTTATTTTGTTGCATAAATGTGTTTAGGTAGCATTATTGCCAACGCAGGTGGACAACGGCAGGTCAATTTAATCGTGAAGCTTCGGCGTGGACCTCTGTTTGCACACATCACTGTTTATTAGAGTGAAAGGATAGAAAATAATGCTTCTGTAAACAAATAACAGACTTGCAGGACGTGATACAGCATTCTGTAAACAACGCACAAGCAACGAGAAGCCAGATACTTGGCGGAAAGAAAAATGAAATGAGCTTAGATTTGTCTGTTTGCTTTCAACTCTTGTCCTGATGGTTCTATCACAGGTGCTCATCAAAGAGGGGCTTCTTTTAAAGAAAACCCTTTGAAGTTGGTAACATTTTCCATTAAATTTACTAAAAGCACAACAACGTATGTTAAACATAACAGAATAAACACATTCCGGTACATGCTGCTCATTCTCTCATAAGTCTCTGGTGGATAAACCAATTTTCATCTTACAAACTCGATGATATAAATTTGCATGCTATTAGTGAGAAGAAACAATGTTCAATGTACAGAAAGTGCAAATGTGCACACACACACACACACACATACAGCAGGGAGTATACAGAATGCATGGGAGCTTTATGTACTTGCTGTTGCTGTTAATGAGGCGGGATACTGTTCACTGGATCTGTTACAACTGCAATGTCATTGTTTACTATGTGTAAACTGACCCTCTACTGTATTCTCCTTCCACAGTCTTGATGAATACGCAGAGAATTAAAAGCTACATTAATAAATACATAATAAATAAAGACAAACTGCTGTAGCCTTTAAGTGCTCTAAAACGGTAGCAATAATAAATAAGATAAGGGAAAATATATCTTCATCTGTTCTCAATGGCTTTTAGAAAATTAGAAATAAAATAATAAATTTAGATTTAGGTTATGCTTAATAAGACTAGATAATAAGAAAATATCTTCTTTGAAGGCAAACTTGCCTCAAGCAAATGTATATTTAAAAAATGAAAATTGTATATACTTTATTTTAGATATTTTGCTTTGTTTTGTGTCTTAAAAGGCATTTTACATAAATTATATATTTTATTTAAACCCCCTTTTTTTATTAAAATTAAACACTTTGCCTAAAAGGATTGTCCACCCAATAATGAAAATTCACCAAGTCATCATTTACTCACAATCATGTCATTCCAAACCTTTATTACTTTATTACTTAAAGATATTTTGAAGAATGTTGGTAACTGTGAGTTCCCAGTGACATCTACTGTATGGACAAAAAATACAATGGATATAATTTAGGACTGAAATTGTTTGGTTATAAGCATTCTTTAAAATGATAATTCACCATCATGTCATATTAAAAAAAAAAATAATAATAATAATCATACAGAGATTGTAGAAGTAATCTATTGGAGGGTGAACTCTCTTTAAAAAATTAAATGTAATTTTAACTAAATTAGATAGATAGATAGATAGATAGATAGTACTCATGTATAATATGTATAATATGCATGTAAAGTATATGTGTATATACTGCAACATATAAAATATTCTCTAATGTATCTAAAATACATGTAAAAACACATGTTTCTGTAATTCTTATAGTACCAATGAGGGGCCACAATATGGGTGCATAATAGCTTACTTCCTGTCACAAATACACACCGCAATGATGACCCTGGGCTGGTACGGGGCATCCAGCGCTGAGCCAGCACTCCACATCCCCCTGTCAGCAAGTCCGGGTCCTTTATCAGTCCGGCTTAATTACAGAGGAGGGGTCCTCGTGTGGGCAAAGAGAGCTGACTACAACACAGACATGCACTTACATTTCCATAAAAAAAAGATGCTCTCTGGAAGCATGAGACAGAATTTTTCTTCATGCATTAAAACAGTTAAAGGTGTTAAAACAGCTTCTTTTTTTTTTCAAAACAGAGTCAGATAATGATACAGTATACAAACAAAGGTGTATTCACAGAGTGCTGCTGTGACTGGATTAGCTCATAACAGTTGTTTTAGGACAGGACATTTGCCATTCCGGAAAACAAATCAGATAATGCCCTGATCAGGACACTCAACATAAAGGGATTTCCACAGGAAACTGGGTGCTCCTAGAAAGAGATCGAAAAACTTTTGGGAGGCCTGTGTAAACATTACAAAGCAGATTACAGCTCCAGTAAGCTGAATAGACAACACCTTTAGAGAAAACATCATCTTTCCTCTTTGAACCAGTCTAAAAACCCTCAGTGTGCTCAAAAATGAAAGCTCATATCTAAAGAGAAAGATCTTTTCAGTTAATTGCACAAATTCAAGGTCAATGACTAAACAGACAGAAGAAGAGTGGAGTATGAGCTGTGTGCCTCGGAGCACATTAAAGAAAGCCCAGCTTTGATCCGAGGTAGACTTGTAATCCCTTTGCAGGGGCAAACTGAGGCAGAATCTCAATGGATTACTCTGCGATTTGTTTGAAAGTGTACTCCGTTTCCCCATGCTACTTTCATCTATCCAACTTGATAGATTGCTTTGTATGTTTGCGAAAACAATACTTGTGTATGCATATCTCACAATACATGTTATATGTGCAGTAAGTGGATCTACTGACATTGTGAAGATCAGTGTGGCTTTAAATTGAACTTGAACACTACAGCTTAACTCGCATCTCATATTGTTCCCTAAAAGTACACGCTTTAGCCCTATTCGGACGGTAATTGTTTCTCATGTGGACGTCTGTAAAAGTAAATTTATGGTGGCACCTCACAGATAAAACTGAATTCGGATGGTGAATTATTCACAGTGGAGAAGCGAGGTCTGTGAACCTACAAACCCAGGAACGCACTGCTCGCGTGGCCAGCTACTTGATTGTCTGCTGTAAATAAAATGTCATATGCTTGGAATAATAATAAATTCATATTTAATAATACACTACTTAATAATACCTGTTTGAATATAAGAAAATAGACACACTATAGCTGAAATGGTTTTCTGTCTTGCATTTTATCTCTCAAAATGATGGATGTCATTAAAAATGTGGAGATTAGCAGAAATAAGTTAATGCAAACTCTTATTAACATGAGGTAAACATAAAGCTGCTTGGTTTATATTTTTATGCATGCAATTGTAGGCCTATATAACACATATTTTGAAATTGTATTGCATAACTGTTACTGCCACAATGATGACCTATTTGTGCTTTTCTCTTTCTTCTTTTTGTTCTTAATAGCTCCTACTCATTGTGGTGGATGTGTTATGAAATATTGTTCTTGTAAACATTTTCCAGCATTTCAGTATTCTTTTTTTTTTTGTTTTGTTTTTTTTGTAATAAATAAGCATGCAAATTGTCGCAAAGTGCAACAGTTACCATACAGTGTTTGGCAGTAGTCAAAAAAGATTTAAACATTGAATTTTGAATTGATTTGTTCTTGTAAACTCAGAGATGTGGGTTCAGATGGCAATTAAATTACCACACAACCTTTTTCGTTTGTCAGAAAACAGTGGGTAATTCGGCCAGGGATTTTTACGCGGGTGCGGAAGGAAAACACAGGCCTTATGGATGTGGACGACAAAAAAAAAAAAAAAAGATCACTGACTAACTAATGTAAATGTTGAAAATTGCTTGCGTCCCAATGAGAAACAATTACTGTCTGAATTGGGCTTATACTGTGTCTATTTTCCTATTTTCAAACAGGCGATTTAAATAATCAAATAATAAACAGGATACTATTTTCCTATTATTAAATTAAATATGAATTTATTCTTATTACTCCAAGCATATGACATTTTATTTACAGCAGACAATCATGCGACTGAAATATAAATATATTTATTAAAAATTTAAAATGCATTTTACAAATATCATTACCTATTAATCCAAAAATAATTGTTCACAGGGGGAGTTGCATTACATGTTACTTTTTACACTATGAAACTATCCTTACAGTATCATAAAAAGTTCACATTTTTCTAAGACATAATGGCAAAAGATTATACCAAAATATTTTGTTTTCTTTTCAAGAATTGTATTATTTTAACGAGCCACTTTTCTTTATTATCATATTAATTACTAAATAAATCATTAAAATAAAATAAATAACATAAAATCCACGGATAAAGATTTCAAAAATAATACACGATTTGGGCACCTTTCTCATTCTATTTTCAATGTTCTATGACAGGGGTGTCTAATTCTGCTCTTGAAGGCCCAATGTCCTGCAGATTTCAGCTCCAACGCACTTACCTAGAAGTTTCTAGTGAGTCTGAAGACCTTGATTAACTGGTTCAGGTGTGTTTAATTAGGGTTAGAGCTAAACTCTGCAGAACAGTGGCCCTCCAGGAACAGATTTGAACACCCCTCTTCTATGATATGGACCAACACATACTATTTATTACAGACAGTACACTAATTGGTACACAGCCTCAGAGTAATTAACAAAGTCTTTAAAGGAGAAGCACTATTCAGTTTTCCAGGAAGCTGTGTCACCTTATGTCTTTATCTAGATCCAAGATACAAATTGCTGCCAGTGGCAGGTGCAATGCAGTGTTCAGCATGTTCCTGAAGGCACAGGGATTCACACCAGAGCCCGTCTTTAAAAAACACTGACTGCGAGATAAGATTAGAGGGAAATATAGCTGCTCACTGAAGATAAGAGGTGACTAATTCCTGATGCCTGGGGCACAGTGCCTCCCAAATCCTCACTGCAGATCCCTGGAGTCTGACGTCTATGGTGCAAAGATGAGGAAACTGAGCTAATGATGAAACTCTAATATTTCCATATCTCACACTCTGCTCTGGACATTGGACAAATCTGAAATGTGTATAAAAAAAAACAGATCCAACTGCACAGGAATAGTAAAAGGACATTTATATTTAATCTAAACAAAGGCAGATGTGTTCAAATGATTTGAAGAATTTAGTTGCTCATAAAATGGCAGAATTGCATTTTTTAAACACTTCTCTCACTGGCATTGGTTGGGGGGAAAAAAGCAAATAATTCTGCCTTAAACTCACACCATTGGTTGAGCCAATGTTGCTGTGTTGGGCTTCACAGCTGTAATATTTTCTAGTGACAGTCCTTTAAAATAGCGATGAACCGATATTAAAATCATTTTCATGGCTAATAACCACTGACATTTATGCATTAAAAACTGAAATTATTTATTTGTAAAATATTATTATGTATAGAATGAGATAATATCATATCATTTGTGTCTTTAAAGTTTATCTTAAAATCAGCTAACGGCAGGGGAAAACTGAGCATGAACAGTTACAAATCCAATATCAGACGATATTTATCCAACATGATGAACCAGGAAAAAAAAAATCATCCAATAATTATTGTTATGAGATGCAGTGTTATTTTATAATTGAGATACTATTATAGCTTTTATTAATATTTTTAATCAGTTTCAGTTTTTAGATTTGCTGTAAAAATCTTACATAATAATGCTTTGGCAAACAGCTGATTTTCTGAATTTTTAATATTTTATGTCAGTTAATGTTTTATTTCAAGTAATGATTTTTTCATGGTCTTAATTTTAGCTTCAGTTTTAGTTAACTATAATCAGATACTGAGATCACAGTATTTGTTCTCTTTGTGAGGACAAATATGATACTTTTATGTGTTTCATTGACTTTTTTTTATTTTAACAGTTTGAGAATCGGCTATTGAAAAACCCACGGAATAAAGCGTGGATCGTTCATCTGAATATCGGGGGGGATGCATTCCGCTTAATGTCTACAGTGGTTATGGACCAAGAACTCCCAAAAGTGCCACCAACAAAAACTAAATCCCGAGCAAAGGACACACGTCTGGCACAGGCTCCAAGCGAGATCGTTACATCATGCATGGATAGATGCGTGTAGTTCCCAATCGCTCCCCTTGACTAAACGGCCCAGTCAATGACAGGCTAATGGGTTTGCAGCCCTCATCATTGACACTGGCACTGACACAGCAACAGCCTGCAGTGCAGAGAGACATATGGACCACCTGCCGTTAAATATGATGAGATCTCATAGAGGGAGGTGAGACAGGGGTATTAAACTTGAAGGGGCTACTCATCAACATGATCTAATCAATGTGTGCTCACCAGACCCTTTATCCAATGCCCTTTAACAAGCAGAACAACTCCTGCTCAAAAGAAGACTTGTTGTAGCGCACACATTTCTTGATATGTTTTTATGAGCAGGTTTGAATACTGAATTGCGTTGAGTCTCGATATATTCCGCCCCCCTGTACTATCAAACAAAAGGCAAAAGAATATTGACATAGACATAAAGAATACAAAACTGCAGAGGTGCTGTTACATCAGCTCAAAGGGATTTGAAAAAAAAATCTCTCTCTTATACTTCATGAACCAGCATGACAGAGGTTGGAACATCTTTGGTGCGAAGGAACAATGCTTCTCTATTGTTATATTTACCCATGATCCAATGGGATCTGGAGCTGGAGCTCTTTAAAATGCAAACAATGAAAGAGGGGCCACTGCTGCACATCGCAAAATATCATGTCCAACAGTGTCTGCATGCGAGTCAGCATTACAAACAGCTCTGCAGAAATAATACGCCCTGGAGTAGCTCGGGTAAGAGAGGAAGATGTAGACAATTCTGTATCCAGCTTTTGATCTTAAAACATGTAGACATTAAATCAGAGAATGTTGTGACTCACTTAGCATCTAAATCCACAATAGGAAAAACTGTTATGTACACATGATTACTGCATATGTAACATTAAAAGATGTACAAACTGACTTATAGAAAAGATGACATCAAACCTCAAAGTGGGGGGGACACAAACAAACACAAAACAAACAAAGCATAAACAAAAATTAATTCAAATAGGCCTCATTGTTGCTGCTTTTACACACGTTTGTCTGTTTCTGACCATTATTAAACACATACTGTAATGTTCATAATGCAGATGTAAGCATAGATTCCTGAGTCTCCTGAGTAATTTAGTAAAACAAACAAACAAAAAATAAAAATACAGAAACAAAACACAAAAGCAAAGTAAAACAAGAAACAAAGCAAAGCAACAAAACAAAACAAAAAACAAACAAACACAAAACAAACACAAAATCTCATCTCCTTAGTAATTTATTAAACAAACAATACATCAAAATAACACAAAAAACAAACAAAACCAAATGTAAAACAAATACAAAAGCAAAAAGCAAAGTATAAAACGAAAAACAATAAAACAAATAAAAACAAAACATCCCAAAAAAAAAACACAACAAAACAAATAAAAATTAAAATAAAATACAAAAGCAAATAAATAAATAAATAAATAAATAAATAAACAAAATCGCCCCTCCTTAGTAATTAAAAACAATACATCAAAACATCAAACAAACCAAAAAAAAATTATATAAATGAATAAAATTAAATTAAATTTAAAAAAAAGAAAGAAAGAAAAATATGCAGTAGGTCTGTTTGTTGTTGCTGTTTTTACATGCTTCAAATGCATGTTCGCCATCGTTTCCGTCCATCAATAAACATACTGTAATGTTCTCAATGCGGATATGAGCAGAGACTCCTGATAGTCTCCTGAGTAATTTATTTGAATTATTTATTCGAATAATGAGCATGATCACAATAATATGATTGCAGTATTCTGTTTACATGAGCTCCAACTTAATCGCATTATAAGGACGGATATAAATCTAGACAGTGACAGCTCTGAAGCAAAGCTAATACTAACGATAGTCACTGTTAAACAGGTATTAATATAGGTTATGACAATCAGCCATGTCTCCAGCCTAAATGTTTCAGTGTTTGTCACAGGAGTTTTTTGTTTTTTTTTAGTACTGGTTCCTCAAGGTTAGACAGATTTTCACACAAATGTTTTCACAAAAATGTGCTGAACCACCCTAAAAAGTTTCTCACTGGATGCTGGACAAACACAATGCAATTAGTCTCATGTCTACAATTTGCAAAAAAAAACAATAAAAATCACACATCACAAGCTTTCACATCAAGTTTCTTTGAGCTTATATGCGGTTTCTTTAGTCTAATTTTTAAGTGGTAACTTGAGTAAAACAAAAAAAAGAAAAAAAAAAAAGAGAAATATATTAAAGGTTGTAATACTTAAAGAAAAATCCAGATCTAGTCAACATAAGTTTCAGTTGGTCAAAACTCTTTGATCCCTGAAGAACCTGGACAACTTCAGGTTTTTGACTGACAGCTTTCACAAGAGGCAAATAACTGTTTGGTCGGAAGCACATTCTTCTCAATCAGCTGTCACAGGAAGCAACATTGAGGTGGCATCACTCACACTTCAATAAAAATCTGCCAAATAACCCAAACTTTTACTCTACCAATAACAAATCACTATTTTTTGTTTCCATCAGAGGTCTAAGAAAAGGAGGATTTTGCGTCGCATTCTTCCTGTGTGTTGCCGACACGATCTGTAGAGCCCCTGGAGGAATCAACGGATATTTCTACCTAGGCTTGCATCAGCAGACAGCTCCACACAGCACATGAACCAACCCTCTGATTCTACATGACATTTCTGAGCTGAAGAAGCCAGATCTAGCTACTTTTTTTATAGTGTGAGAGGAGTACACTTGAATACCAAGAGCTTCTGTGAAATCAGGTGAAGTGAACTAGGTTTCTAAAGGTGGTAATGTTTCATCACTCCTTGTGACAATTTGTGCTTTGAGCAACATATTCTTTGCCCTATTTCCAAATCTACTTGTACTATACAGCATCTGTTATTCTATTAATCTATTATTCCTTTTTTTATTTCAGCATATAGGCCAGAGCTCTTCATGAAAAATCAAGATTTTTCAGAGTAATTATCAGATTTGGGATAATTATATGTTCATATGAAAAAAAGGACCAGATTTACTAAACAGAGCAAATTAGCGTTAGAGCACAATTCCATAAAAGCGCCGATGGGAGGGGTAAATTCTGCATGTGATTTACTGACAATGCGCACATTAAAGAACACAGACACAGCCAGGTGATTTCCATAATGACCAGAGCAATCTACAAAGAGCGGCGCAAATTTCCGCCTGCTTTAAGACATGCTTTTTTTGGGTGTTAAATAATGGGCGCAAATACCAGTAATTTGATGAGCGCAAACGTTAGTAAATCACGTTGCGTGATTCATTTTAATACTCTCCCCCCATAAATTTTGCGTCTGAAAGGGAAACTCCTACAAATGCATATTCAATAAACTCTTCACTGCGCATCTTCAGTAAATCCTGACAATGATATTTTAACGCCAAAAGACGGTTTGCGCTGGAGCAAGCTGTTAGTAAATCTGGCCCAAAGGCTATAAAAAATAATAATAATAAAAAAAAAATGTATTTTAATATTTAAAATTTAAAATCTTTGGACAAAACGTTTTTCTAAGTCAGGCCAACTTTCTAAGTTCATTTTTCTAAGTTTTTAGAAACTGAAGATTTGCTAAAGCTCCTATTTTCTGACAATATCAACCTACATAAGAAAATCTATAAAGAACTATAATTTCAAATAAAAACATTAAAATAAAATAAACAAAAACTAAAAAAAATTAAACAAAAATGCTTACTGTTGCCCTTTCATTTACAAACACGCAAGCCTGTGTTGAGCTATGGCCAGAAAAAGTTCAGACTCATACCCTGCGGTCCAATATGTATTGCTGAGCTCTAACGTAGATGACTGCATGCTGCTGAAGTGCTGACATTTATGCATTGAGTGCTCTAATAAGGCAGCACAGATATTTCATCTTGATCAGAAGGCCAACACAAATGATTGACGGGTTGAATTTGGCCCACATGCTGCTAGTTTATGAGGCTTGATATAAGATGTCAAGTACCCTGGAGTAATATTTAAAGCTGCTGTGAGCAAGTTTGTCTACAGAATGTTTTTGTGTAGTTGAGCTATTCTTCCTCTGCCTGTCTGGGTATATATGACACAATGCATAATCGAACATCTGAAGGATTAAATACATATTGGGTGTCAGCTCTCTCTTTTGGGGTAAGTGCACAATGCTGAGACCAATAATGACTAATGTGTATGTATACATGCTGGATGAAGCTGAGCT
Source organism: Tor tambroides (assembly GCA_021397915.2). NCBI lineage: Eukaryota > Metazoa > Chordata > Actinopteri > Cypriniformes > Cyprinidae > Tor > Tor tambroides. Next base: position 17,622 of record JAFVLL020032903.1, read on the forward strand.
ATATCTAGGTCTATGAGTCTGACTTTGAAAAAACCTGACTGGTATGATTTCAGTTGGACTAAAACTATTGGACAAAACTGACATCAAAGAACTTATGGAGATGAAAGCCAACTGTGTTGCCTCACCGTCTGAATCTAAGCCAAAAACTTGTACTGGAACACACTGCAAAGAGCACAGCCAAAGACAAATTAGCATGTTTTGTGCCTGCATGAGAGGAAACAATGCTCCATACCAGCAGGGGGCAGTAGTTTGCATTCATTATTTGCTTATATGCATTATTTTCTATTATTATAGTAAGTACAGTACATGTAAGGTGTAACTAAGACCTGTTTACACCTGGTTTTACAATGCGTTTTGGTCGATCAGATTACAGGTAGACAAGGGAGACACATTCCCATTTGTTGTCCACTTGTGATCGGATCGGGAAAAAAACGCATCTCAATACACGGCCTGAGTCACGTTAAAGGAGCTGTTTGCAGTTTTGTGTATTTTTGTGATTTTGGAGCCCCCAACAATTAAAGGAATAGTTCATCCAAAAATGAAAATTCTGTCCTTCATTACTCACCCTCATGTCATTCCAAACCCATAAGACCTTCATTCATCTTCGTTACACAAATTAAGATATTTTTAATGAAATCTGAGAGTTTTCTGAACCACTGATGTCACATGGACTATTTTAATGTTGTCCTTACTACGTTTCTGTGCCTTGACCAAGGTAGTTCCCTATGGATGGTCAAAAGCTCTCAGATTTCATCAAAAATATCTTAATTTGTGTTCCTTACGGACGAAGCTCTTACAGGTGTGGAACAACATGAGGGTGAGTAATTAAGGACAGAATTTTCATTTTCGGGTGAACTATCCCTTTAAGTAAATAGAATTCACTGTTGGAAACATGTAACTGTGGTAAATACAGTGAATAGCTGTGGACGTGAATTTGTTGCTGCCATAAAGCAATCCACCCTTTTAGCTGAATTTCGTACCTGCTCACTAAACTTACATACTTCTTAAACAAAAAGATGTTTGAGGGAGATTGTGGGAAAAAAACAGAAGCCAAAAAACTTAGTTGCATTAAAATAAAGTGTTTCCTAAAGTGTTTACGTGACATTTTAAAAAGATGAATAAATGTTTTAGACTGACTGAAATCAAACTTTAAAGTGCATGTAAACGTACTTAATGATGAGGATCCAAACAGGTAGTTCAATTCCAAACTCAGGCCATTCACTGATATTAAGCTGCCATTTCCAGAAGCTCAAGCAGAGTAATGTTGTAAAAGCCTCAGAGCCAATGTTTACACTTTCAGAGGAATCCATTTATTTGAATGGCTTACTTATATGTCGCCGCACATTACGCTGGGATGGAAGACAATATTTTAACATCTAAAAAAATGACACACATCTGCCTTAAGTATATGTTCTGGGTGAAATTCATATTTATGTTCAGCAAATTCGGCTGCTGTTATATAATTTGGTTATATCGGCTAAAGTAATAGTTCTAAGGTTGTGAGAAGGGCATATCATTTGGTCCTTTTCAGAGCATGAAGTCTGGCCTCCATAGATAAATGGAGAGCTTGCAATGTGGCCAGGGTCCAGTGATCTCTCCTTACAAAAGTGAAGAAATGGTGTTGACGAACCCTTGTTAATTGCGGCCCATTAACACTCACCCTTGGGTGGTACACTGGTATTTATGGGAGCACTCTCCGGTCTTGCTAGAACAAATCCAGCTTTAGTTCCCTGACTAATTTCTGTTGCATGAGGAACATATGCACAGTGAGTGGGTCAATAGAACACCCAGTGGTGGGCTGGTTAGACAATGTCCTTACAATGTTACTTACAATAGAGCTACGTCTGGTGACATAGAAAGTAAATTAACGGAATCGCAATGTGCAGTGTCACTTGACAGGACCGGATGGTCTGAATGATATAATCCTGCTTCCCTTAATGGGAAGAGACATATATCAAATCTGTCATTAAGCAGATGCTCGCTTATACAAGGTGACAGTACATTTCTTACAGGGACAGAAACCCTAGAGCAACCTAGAGGCCTTTCTCAAGGACACAATTGAAAAATGGTAATTTCCCAGATCATGAATCATAACCTTTTCTACTAGACGACGGCTAGATTCTCAAAATATTCTAAAGAATACATTTCTATATTCGTATTTTCAAATATGAGGTGAAAAACAAAAGTTAAGGATATATTTATTTCAGGAAAGATAACTTTGAAAGAAAACAATGTTTAAAATTCTTTAAAATAATTTCTAAAAATCATAGTAAATAACTTTGGCTTAGGATAGCCTCATATTTGTCTTAAATTCTAAAATCTAAGATGTTTAAAGAATTTAGTGGGATATTTTTAACTATTAAGCAACAACATTATCATACTGGCTACATACAATATAATTCTATGATGGTTAATCTCATTAAACTAATATCTCATATGCTCACTTAGCTATTTGAAGTCAATATCTATTAGGGATGGTAAGATTCACCAATTTGCATCGGCATAAAAGTTAACGATGTGATGCATTGATTTAAAAAAAAAAAAAAAGTGTGCATCGGGTACAAGTTATATTATTCATAGATGTCCAATACTTCTATTATTTAGAAAGTGGCCAATAATTTTTTGACCAATATTTAATAAGTAGATTGATTTCTCCTCTCTAAACTGTTTCTCAAGCATGTTCTCTCATCACCACTGCTGCTACGTGAATGAGACGTATCACAACACTATGGAGACCAAGGCATTATAGAAGTCAGAAGGCACTTTATGTTAAATTAAGATTTGCTGTCTGTCTGAACCAAAGAATCTGTACTAGGGGTGGGCGATATGGGAAAAATATCATATCACGATTTAGAAATATCACGATTCACGATTTTATCACGATTCTTTGTCATGATGGTTTTACTATTTTGCAAGTTGTCTGGGCATTACAGCCAAACTAATTTCCCTCTAATAAAGACAGAGCCTTTCAAGGTAACAAAATTAAAATAAAAAAAGAATGGCAGATATTTAGGCCAAAGTGGGCGAAGATAAAAATCTGTCATTATTTTATCTTTGTTATTAAGAAATAAGAACAAAGATACACATTACAAATACACATAATATACAAATAAAACAAACAGTGTTTTATTTTCAGGTACAATGG
>JAFVLL020032905.1:0-24037 GCA_021397915.2 Tor tambroides
AAGGCCGCGGCTCGGTGCTAACAAAGGCCTACGCGCCATTGCAACGACGTTAATCTCTCAAACAGATAAACACGTATTTCACTCACACTCCAAAATATCGCCTCAGACGCTAATCTAACAAATATAAACGTTCATATTCTGTTAAACACAGCGGCCTACCTTTTGTGTTTTTTTTTGTTTCGTTTCCAAGGCCGTACGGGTTTCTTTCTCCCACCCCCAGACTCGGGCAGAGCGCAGACGGGGCTCTTGTGTGAGCAGGGCGGGCCGCCGCGGAGCGCGGAGGGGAGGGGCCGAGTCTGATGCGCTCCGCGGCGCTGCAGCCTCCAGCTCCGCCGGAGATTACACCGCCTTCAGAGGCGCACGTCACTGCCTCGGAGCCGCAGGAAAATGCGGAAGGAGTCTCAGACAGGTGGCCGCAGTCCGGCTCTTTTGGCAGGCCCGCAAACTGTATTTTCTCTGCGCGTTGGCGATTTTTAAACTAGGCCGTATTGAGTAAAACCAAACGAACGATTTAGCTTTTGTTTAGCGCTTTGGAAGTCGCTTGTGAGGGAGTATTTGTGGGCTTTGTTTTGTGGTGGCGTGAAAGGCGTATGATGCGGAATGATTAGCGAGCTCGCGATATTAGCCAGTTATGGATTTATGCATATAAAATGGGTTAAATGACCATAAAGGCTTATTAGGAAAATTGTTTTGGTTGAAAATATTTGCTGAGTAGCACATTTACACAGTTTAGTGCGTGCACGGTTACTGACCTAATGGTTTTACGTTTTTATTCCTTTTTTTTAATAAAGACGCCTGAACATGTCAGTTTGATCTAACATTAGGTACAGGCCAACATACTTTTATAAACAATAACTATTTACATTAAAAACCAAGCAAATATACATAATACAAAAATAATGTAAATTAAAAAAATAATAATACGATAGCATATAAGAAATACATAATGATAATATTAATACTTGAATTTAATACTCAGACTAGAGATAATCAGATCGAGTTTAATGTTCTCCTAACACCATTAAATACTATAACTGAGGTTAAGTTATAATGCTGCCAAACTTTTAAGACACAACTGCTGCTCATTCAAAAGCCTCAAAATCCTGCAACTACATGCTTATAGATTCCCTTTAACATGCATTTAATATACAATATTTGTTCAGGATATTTAGGTTTAATCAAAGGTGTAGAAACCATCAATCTGTTGTGGACCTGTACCCCCACTTATAAATAATCATTACTTATTGACTCAATGTGTCACCCCACACTTTCAAATGGCTTTGGGTGCTATTAATATCCCTGCATGCCATACTGCATTGCTCTTATTCTTGAGAATAAGGTTTTAATAGTAGTTTAATAGTAATTGTAGTGGTTGAAATGAAGCACCATTTTCAGAACACAGAGCACACAAACAGTTTGATCCAAAAGGTTTTTTATTAGTCATCACTGAAAGATGCTGACAATATCTTTGTCAAGCCAAGGAATATTGTTTTCATTGCATTTCTCATATAAATGACACCAATCCTTCCACAGAGGATAGTGAACATCTTAAAATACAGGGCCAGTGCGTTCCTATCAAAAAGAGCCTTTCTCTTCACTCTGCGCTGGCGACGAAACGCGCTGGCCTGTGCACGAGTGTGTGTGTGTGTGTGTGTGAAAATGATTTAATAATTATGTCCGGCAGAGAGACAGTGCGAGCCATTGAAAGAATGTGGTCACTCCTCAATCATCGTCGACTGTGGGTGTGATGGTCACCCCTCTCCTGATCTGACCCCATCCGATCAAACTAGGGAAGAGAAACAAGTCAATGACTGTACAACTGCATTCATGAAAAGTGGAAAATATATAAATTATAAAACAAGTTTCTGATCTAATTGTGCATGATTCATTGATGCACATTATTCTACAGAACAAACAGCTGAATAAAAATGTGCTCACCGCCAATGTTTCTCCACTCTGCGACTCAAGGCGATCTTCTCCCCCACCTCTGTGCACACAGGGTTAGTGAGCACAATCTTGGCCAAATCAGCTTTCACTGCACTCACACGGCCTCCTGTCGACAGCGAGCCAATGTTTACCATCAGCACCTCATTCTTCGACAGCTTCTGAACCTGTTGGCCAAATTAGTATGAAAATCAAAAACTGTAATAGCATTCAAAATAGGGCAAATGTACAAGTAAAAATCTGTGTTTACATAATATATGATCCTGGACCACAAAACCAGTCATAAGGCTCAATTTTTTGAAATTGAGATTTATACATCTGAAATTTTTGTAATATTTGGCCAAGATACAACTATTTGAAAATCTGGAATCTGAGGGTGCAAAAAAAAAAAAAAAAAAAAAATTACATAAAAAAAAAAAAAGAGAAAAAACGCATTTAAAGTTGTCCAAATGAAGGTCTTGGCAATGCATATTAACTAACCAAAAATTAAGTTGATATATTTACAGTAGAAAATTTACAAAATATCTTAATGGAACATGATCTTTACTTAATATAAAGTATATACTGAGTGACTGAAACCTTTTTTGGCATAAGATACACATTTGCTCACACTTAGTTCATAGTTTAAACATTGTTTCCTTTATTTTCAAGGTCTGAATGGTAAACTATCTGTCTCTGTGCCTTTCATCGAGGCTATCAGGGTCACGCAAAATGATCAAACTCACGTTAAACCATTTAACATTAAAGCAAGCACATAACCAGTATCTGAGATTTGTGTCATAGTTTGTATGTTCTTGTTATAGCTGTGACGTCAAAAATAGAAACAGCATCTAAAACAGAATCCCTTGTTGCTTGAAGCATATGTGACCCTGGACCACAAAACCAGTCATAAGGGTCATTTTTTCAAAAATTGAGATTTATACATCATCTGAAAATGATGTATGTTTGTTAGGATAGGACAATATTTGGTCGAGATACAACTATTTGAAAATCTGGAATCTGAGGGTGCAAAAAAAAAAAAAAATCAAAATATTGAGAAAATTGCCTTTAAAGTTGTCCAAATGAAGTCCTTAGTAATGCATATACTAATCAAAAATTAAGTTTTGATATATTTACGGTAGGAAATTTACAAAATATCTTCATGAAACATGATCTTTACTTAAAGGAACACTCCACTTTTTTTGAAAATAGGCTCATTTTACAACTCCCCTAGAGTTAAACAGTTGAGTTTTACCATTTTTGAATCCATTCAGCTGATCTCCAGGTCTGGTGGTAGCACTTTTAGCTTAGCATAGATCATTGAATCGATTTCAGGACCATTAGGATCTCGCCAAAATTACCAAAGAGTTACGATAATTTTCCTATTAGTGCTGACTTTCAGTTACATCGTGTACTAAGGTCGACAGAAATGAAAAGTTGTGATTCTCTGCTCATAGGTTTGTGGAACTATACTCTCATTCCGGCATAATAATCAATCAAGGAACTTTGCTGCCGTATCATTTAAGTAGCAGCTAATGATATTACGAGCCTCTGAAAGTAGTCCCCAGCTATATCATAACTAGTTACCTAGCTGTTTAACTCTAAGGGAGTTGTAAAATGAGCCTATTTTCAAAAAAAGTGAAGTGTTCCTTTAATATCTTAATGATTTTTGGCATAAAAGAAAAATCGATAATTTTGACCCATACAGTATATTTTTGACTATTGCTACAAATATCCCCGTGCAACTTAAGACTGGTTTTGTGCTCCAGGGTCACATATAACCTAACAGCTGGTTAGGACAAAAACCATTAAATCTTTTGTCACGTCTGGTTAGAACATTTTCAACTTTGACCAAAAAAAACAAACAAAAAAAAAACAAAAACAAAAAAAACCTAGTAATGACCACTGAAAACTCAGCTTTGCCATCACAGGAATAAATTAAATTTTTAAAAAATATATCCAAATAGAAAACTGTAATAATATTTCACAATATTACTGTTTACTAACTGTGTTTTTGCAGCCTTGGTGATATTTCTTTCAAAAACAAACAAACGAAATCTTACAGACCCAAATCTTTAGCAACAGTATGGATATTATGTCTGTTGTGCTAGAATTAACCTTGGCCATCCTAGTGAAATAACACCATTATGATGCCTAAGCATTAAGAGTGGACTACATGAAACAAAACTAAATTCTCATCTCATTCATAAGGATGTTGAAAAACAAAAAGTTAACATTTGTTTTGATAATACTGCTATAAAATCTTTACCTTGGCTGCCTTCTTGTCACCCTCAGTGCGCACACCAAGCACCTTTAAAAGGTGAGAGATCCTAAGCTCTTGTGAAAGATTCCCAGGTAATAGGTCTCACAGCCGAGGACCTGGCCCACATACGATTCTGCTCTGCACAGAAACAACTTTGGTGCCAACACCTGAACAGAATGCAACAAACATTAGCCAACAACACCACACACAATTACAAGACTGCAGTAATGTTTAAGTCTGCATACCAATAAGGCCACCAGGAGCAGCATACTGGAGGTCATTATGTTCAGCAAACAGGGAGACAATTTTGGAGAAGATAGGTTTGCACATTAGTTTCCCTTCATGGTCCTTAGAAACAATACCTGGTCTGACCTCAATCTCCTGTCCAACCTTGAACCAAAATAAACACAGAGAAGAACAGCATGAAAAGATGTACAGAAATAGCAACAGCAAAGCAGAAGCCTGATAGTCTTACAATGAAAGTTCTTTTTGGAATTGTGGGACGGTGGAAAAATGCTTGGCATAAATTAGATCAAACAAGTCAAAAGTTACCTTCAGGACTCCTTTGAGGATACTTCCTCCAGCTACACCACCTTTCAGATCATCTACTTCACAGCCAGGCTTATTGACATCAAATGACCTGATTACTGTGGGGAAAAAAAAGAACAGAATTTCTCATCTAAACTTTGCCACAGAGCACAGTGAGTCCTATTTAGTAATATTGAAGGTCTCTTACCAATAAGGCGAGGCTCAGAGGTGAAGTCGCGGACAGGCACGGGGATCTTATTTACAATGTACTCGCAGACAACCTCAATGTTGTACTTGAGCTGGGCTGAGATCGGGATGATTGGAGCTCCCTCTGCTACTGTGCCTGTAGGAAAATAAATCAAAGGCGAAACCTTATTATAACGGCACAGTTTTTACATCAGTCTGTACAACTCATCCAGGGCATTTAGAGGACACATAAAAGAGTAACAGAATGTCCATGTTAAATGGATCAGGGTTTCTGCAGGATTTTTAAGCTCAAATTTAAGACTTTTTAAGACCTTTTTTAAGACCTGCACAAATAAAATTAATACCATATAAGCGGGGTAGGGCAATGTCTATAGTACCATATTAAACTGTAAAACGACTGCCAAAGTCACTTACAGATACAAGTTTTCACAAAACAAAAAAGTTTTATAAAATGATAAACTTTTACACTATTTTATGGGAAACCATTTTTATGAAAATGGATAAGCTCAAAGTATTAATTAAAATTAATTTTAACAATTATCATCAATAAATTATTATATAAATTAAATCATATGAATTAGGGGCGTATAAATTGACAAAAAAAATGATATCTTGGTATTTTCTAAAGGGATTTTATCGGACAATCTGATACTCAGACGATATTTTGTTGAGTAAAGTATTGTGAAAACTGATGTTTGAAATTCTAAAAATGAAGATACTAAATGTGAAATTAAAACGGCCAATAGGTGCAGTGTCATACAAGTGAGTCATTGCGATTGAACCGAATCATTTAAACGGTTGATTCATTCAGGAACGAATCAGTCATGTTGCTCAGAGACGCGAAACAGCGCTTGTGGCTGTGTTTGGAATGATTTTTGTTGGAGAAATAGAGCAAAAGCAGGAAATATGGTGTCTAAAACGTAAGTCTCTTAAAATTAACTTCTTGTTTATTGAACTGTTGCATAAAATCAAAATCACATTTGTAATCATGCTGACTTTTGGAGAAAAAAAATGGCACTCTTCGTGTGATATTAACTATATGAAATGATATACCGTAAATATAGGCTATATATTTTCTGCCCCCATATCTTAAATTATGTGATCACTCTAAATGTATTTTAATAGACTGAATCGTGCAGTGAAAGAACGCACTCGTACGCGCACTAGTTTAACCTGTTAACTGATTCATTCTCTGCCAGCAGGTGTCGCGTTTGGCTGAAATATAACGGTTTTCCCGGTAAAGACAGAACACAAAGCAGCGCAGCACCGGACTTTGAACTTGCAGCGCTCACGTTTATTTAATGAAATCATAGCTTTTTGAAGTTTAATCGTCACATTCAGCCATATCCCAATTCTGGTCTTTCCGTCTCCAAATTTAAGACCTCTTGAAATCATAATTAAGACTTTCTTGTACAATTTAAGACTTTTTAAGGCCTTAAATTTGATACAACTAAATTTAAGACATTTTAAGACTTAAGACTCCGCGGAAACCCTGATGGATAGTTCGCCAAAAATTACCATTCTGTCATCATCTACTCATCCTCATATAATCCTCATGTTTTTTCATGTAAAAACAAAAATTTAATACTTGTGTTCAACAGAAAGAGTAAAGTCACACAAGTTAAACAATATGAGAGTGAGTAAATGAGGACCGATTTTGGATTTTGGATGAACTATCTGTTTCCAGTTTCAATTTCAGGGAAAGAAGTAATCACTAGATTGGTTTATCAGGTCTGTGGCAACAAAACTTTGAAAGATGTATTTAGAATTAGATCAAATGCAACAGTAAAGACTTTCAGAATGTTACAGTAGATTTCTATTTCAAATAAATGCATTTTTTAACATTGACAATAATGAGAAGAAATGTTTCTTGATCACCAAAGGGGTCATGAACTGAGAAATCAAAATCCCCATGATCTTTTGATATTTAAGAGGTCCTGACATCGTGTAAGTTTCAGAACTCAAAACACTCGTTAGTCTAAAAACAGATCACATTGAAGCCAGTCTGCCAAAACGACAGGTTGTGGAATGTGCCACTTTATGATGTAATAGTGTGGCTAAACTCTGCATCTTCAGAAGATGATCAACGCCTGCTTCTTAGTGTTGTCAAAAGTACCAGCCGTGATACCAGTCGGTACTGAAATTTTAAAAACGTACATTTCCCGCAAACATTTGAGCCCTGTAGAATGGATTCTTAAACAGCGCTGATTGGCGATAGTGTTCACATACTCAACAGATAGCCTATGACTGTGATTGGCTACAATGATCATTGGCTTTCAAACGCTCCCGTGTGCTTCTATGTGAGCCGTGCTCGGTGAAGAGCGTGAAGCAATGATCACTGAAGCCAATCACAGTCATATCTGTTGAGCGTGTGAACACATTGGCCAATCAGATCTGTTTAAGAATCCGCTCAACAGCGCTCAAACGTTAGCAGGAAACGGACATTTTTAAAATTTCAGGATAACGTGGTCGGTACTTTTGACAACACTACTGCTTCTACAGCGCTGCCTGTTTAGCCCCGCCCACTGATTCGCAAATGTAGTGTAAATAACGAGAGAGGCAAACGTAGGTCTACACAGACACCAAACTACAGACTAGGGCTGCACGATTAATCGAAAGCGATTGTCATGCACATTTTGTCAGTAAAGCCGGTTCTGTAATCAGTAGTAAATCTCCAGCACGTGCTTTCAGATGGAGCAGCATTTACTACACAAAGCCGTAGTTCCCTGACAAGCTACGCAATATTGCGTTCATTATCGCAGACGATTTAATCGTGTGATAATGAAATCGAAGAAATCATTCTGCGATAATGACTCTCAGTGAACTACGGCTCTGTGTAGTAAATGCTGCTCCATCTGAAAGCACGTGAAAATACCACATTTAATAACATGTTTTTACTCCAAACTCACTTCATAACTTCAGTCGAGTGTTTGAAATAAATCCTTCTGTGAGATGATGTGGCTTCTTACACAGAATAAGGCATGCAACATATTTCATAGTGTTCTAAGCAGTGATAAAGGCATTGCATTATTATATACTTTTTTATAAGGAAAATTATAATAAAACGAACTCAGATAAACCATATATTGTCGTAGTCGTGTGTTAATTAGTCATGTTGAATCAACGAGAGCAATTAAATCTTCTGTTTATTCAGCTAGTGTTATAGGGATTTCCTGGGTTTCTTCTGTGGGCCTATTTGGAGTTTCCACGGTAGAGCGCCCTCGGGCCTTCGGATGGAGACTACTGACTTACTACTGATCACAGAACCATGCTTCACTGAAAGATACGCATGACAATCGCAGCTTTTGCTTAATCGCGATTTCATTTCGATTTATCGTGCAGCCCTACTAGAGACTTTGTTTAATGAACTTTATTTTTAATGAAGCTCCAGACTGCGTCAGTAAGAACTCTGTCCTTTGTTCACTTCATTTTACCCCAGATTCATTTCAAACAAGGCACAATTCATTGTAGAATTTTGAGTATTTATGCATTTTTAATCTGTAGGCTGTCAAACATACACAACTGTTAGCCAATCATACCAGTGAGTCTTACAATCCTATAGCCGCCTAATACATCTTAATTATGATGTTTTTTTTTAATGTAAACATCTTGATAACATTATAAGTGGACCTCAGAGAACAGTACAAAATAATAAAAACAAAGGCAGTTCATGACCCCTTTGGAAAAAACAAAACAAAAATAACCAACAAACATTTCAACAGTAGCATACATGTACACTTCTCCCAAATTCATACCGGCAATGATACTGTTATGGTCTCCTGTTCAACTACCAGCAAATCCATGACTAAGGCTGTGACGGTGGCAGATTTTTACCACCGCGGTGGTCATGGACCAACTACCAGCGGTGATGCAGTTTATATATGACATTTTGAAACAAAAAAATAAATCCAGGCGTGGCTCAAACATCTATTAACAAACGTACTTGTTTATTTTAGCACTTCCGTCAGTGAACACGGCAACACGCAGCCTGCAAAACACTAGGCTATCAAAGATATAATACAGTTAAATAAGAAAGTAGCCTAAATAAGTAGCCTAATCACATGCTGGAAAATCTGTGTTGGCCTGATAACAATTAGAACGTAAACACTAATGCTTATGCCTACCTTGGTTTTTATGTAATGTTAGATTTAAAATTCTTTGACAGAAAAACAAACATGTTGATATTGTCCGGTTTAAGGGAGGACCTCATTGGTGTTACGATGTTTCCAGCCGCACTGAACACATGTTCAGATGGTGTGCTTGTTGCGCACATGCATTTTAAGCAACTGTGGCCAGGTATCTTGCCTCATTATTCCACCACCAAGCAAGTGGGTCTTTGCTGGCCTCCTCTCGCAAATAGCCACTGGAAATGGCTCTTGAGATATGAAGTGCTCGCCTATTTAACACAATGTGCCGCAACAGCTAAAGTCTGTCCACACTGGACAATCATTTGAACTTTGTGTCAGCATGTCATAAAACAAGGCATCAGTTTACTGTCGGGGATTTGTCGTGCCGCACCGCATCCAGTGTAGACAGCACCACTGATTATAATGTGTTGTGTTCTATTGACTATTGTATTTTGTCGTGGCGCACAACGCCTCTCATGTCCAGTGTAGACATGGTGTAAAGGAAATGCCATGTATGGCATTTGAGGTAATTTGTGAATTAATAGTCTAAATAAAAATTAACAGCTAAATGGTATATGCCATAAATACCGAATTCTATTGCAACTGTTACTATTATTGCACTTGTATACAAAACTTTGTATTTTATGCTTGTTACAGAATGTGTGACGTCACATGCATTACCGCTGGTGGCAGTTGTCACGGCGACCGTCACAGCCCTATCCATGACAATTCAGAATAGCACGAAAGCTAAAACTCTTACCCTGCACAAAAGCCAGGATCTGTTCATACTGCTCTTTGGCCTGACTCTCTTTCACCAAGTCGATTTTATTCTGCAGAATCAGTATGTGCTTGAGCTTCATGATCTCAATAGCAGCCAGATGCTCTGATGTCTGTGGCTGAGGGCATGATTCATTTCCAGCTGAAAGAGAAAGAAGGTCATCAGCCACTCATACAACATGATAACGGCTGTGGTCATTACTTGCAAGTCAAAAACCACTACAGGTTGCAAGGTAAATACTCACCGATTAGGAGCAGCGCAGCATCCATGACGGCGGCACCGTTTAACATGGTGGCCATCAAGATGTCGTGACCCGGGCAATCCACAAACGAGACATGTCTAAAAAGACAAAAAGAATCAGGATGTGTGGGGAAACCAACGCTAGCTAAGTGGACCACTGTAATTGGATTACGATAACTGAATATGGAGATTGAATTCCGAAGGCAATAACACATTGATTAGACCAGTGGTTCTCAAAAGTGGGGCACAGGAAATCAGCAGAAAAATTAAAAAAAATAAAGCCGTGGCAAAAGTGCCTTTTATAATTCCTCTGAATCTTTCTTCTTCAGACTTGGCACCATTTGACGTAGAAGAAACTTGCCATAGAAAAACACCTCTTCAGCGGATGGCATCACAAGCTGCTATTGTGAACTTGCCGCTCCCCTTCAAGAGCAACACACACACCGTGTCTACACCAGACAAAACCATTGTTGCTTTGCATCGCATCAGCTAAAAGCCATCTAAACTGGATGTGACAAAGTGACTGTTGCAAATCCATTTGCCAGTTCACATGATTTACTGCATATACATCATTCATTTTAGGTTTAATATACCTTTATACTAATGTAAAAAACAAACAAACACCAAAGCCATGTATGCCAGATGATTATTTTGTAAAATTTCTTATATCTATTAGCTGAAATTAAAATGAATACAACCAACATACCGGACTAATTTGAAGTTGCCTTTGGTGCCAGGAATGTCTGTGGGGAACTCATCAGGTGTGCTGCTGCCACATGACCTGTAACACTCCGGCCGTGGACAACTTGGATCATCCAATTTATACACCTAAATAAGGGATTTAATACAAAACATATAGACTTTAAGCAAAAGACACAAACATTAATCAATCAATCAATCAGTCAGAAATAAACACTTCACATTTATTCAAAAGAAATAACTTGTAACAGCCTCGCTTAGAGGAAAAACAAAAACATTTTTCCTAAAAAGGGAAGCTGTAATTTGCTGTTGCAAGCTTAAATTGAATCAAATAATTGCTATTGTTAGCTTCTGACTCAGAGTGTAGCTTGCAATAATTATTTTAGAGAGATTAACAAACAACGCAATTACCTTAGCATTAGCATATCCCAACTTGATTGTAATGTTTCTCTCCAGCTCATTTTTGAATCTGACAGTGTGAACTCCAGAGATCGCTTTCACCACCGTTGATTTACCGTGGGCTACATGACCAATAGTTCCTAGAGACAAAAAAAACAAAAAACAGGTATAATTAATTTCATGTGACATTTGTTTGCATGCAAAGCAGCACAAAACAGTAAAAAGAAATCTCACCTATGTTTATTGTGGCTTGTCTGCTGATGATCTCTTGGGACAGAGGAGTTAGTTTACTCACATCCTATAAAGCATAACAGATTTTTAATTAATGCTAATCATCAAGAAAAGGAAGTATGGCAAGCGGTTTCAAGTGTAACTTTAAGAAAAAGATATCAACGTCAAGAACATCAGTAGTGACAAGCACCAAAACATATAAACCAATCCGTTAATGAGTGACAACTATGCGAAATAAATACTTCACATTTCTTCAAAACGTGTAACAGACCCTCTTAGAGAAAAACAAGTTTTCCCCCTATAAAAAGAGAAGCTGCACTTTGCTGTTGCAAGCTTAAATTGAATCAAATAATTGCTATTGCTAGCTTTTGAGTCAGAGTGTAGCTTGCAGTAATTGTCCACTTACTTTCAAGTAATTAATAAATAAGTCACAGTAACAAAAATAAATACAACTGCAAAGAATACATGTTAAAACGGCTTGCCATAAGGGAACATTAACTGTCGAGTACATTACACTGAACGTCAGACGCCACAATTAATTTGAATAGGAGTATGCAAGATTAGCACCTAAACAAAGAAGCACATGACTGGAACTATATTAAACACAATGACATTTTGGTTTCACAATATTTTCACATAATTTCAACACGGGGTCCTTCTCCATCGCCGAATGAATCATGTGGTGAGCTTTCACCGGTACAGCTAACAAGCACGCCTGCTATCATCACAGAGTACAAAACCACTTAACTCGAACTAACGATACAGCTAGTACTTTTAGAACATGTTATACTACAAATACGAACAAAAGATGAAGACTTACTAATGTACTAAGGTCTTGTTTAGAAAGATGAGGCTGACCCAACGTTGTTCCAGACTCGTCGCCCGCCATCTTGATAGAAAAGGAATGGAAGTTTGACCAAGCAAACGCCTGACCGTTTTTACAAATACATGTGTGGCATTAAAGCATATCCCGTTAAATTATTTTGAAGTGCTTGATATATACATATAGATAGTGTTCTATGTTTCACTATTACACGGCATAAAACCATAAAATAAAATAGATAATTCTAAATTAATTTATTTAACGGCGTCCTGAAGGCATGGGATGATGCAATCAGTTTCTAGAAAACCCAGTAAACCCCAAGACGGAGAGAAAATGAATCCTACATTATAATTAACATAAACAAACTTAAAATACCGACATAACCAGCAGCGTAATTTATCTAATCTATGATTAACGTCTACAAAATTGAACACACGTTGGATTGACGCGGATCAAACCAGGGTCCGTCTTATGGTTATGACGTCACACGTTTTGTAGTTTTAAATCACTATCTATCTATCTATCTATCTATCTATCTATCTATCTATCTATCTGCCTGTCTGACTATCCAAATCAACTTAATAATATCATTTAAAAAGTTTTATGGCCTACCTCATAAAGAAACATATCACTGTGTAGTTAGTCTAAACATTTTTTGATGTTCCCATGCTGACATAGATATCAAAGTTAACTATTCATTCTGAAACAAATGTAGAAACTTTAATGTGGACAGTGCAAACATACCTCTTGTGTATAGTGTATAGCTTTTATTTTTTCCTCTCTGGATTTATTGTGATATGAGTAACACCATACTCTGCACCATACAGTGTTTATCTGTTTTTGCAATTTGCAACACAATTGCCCTTGAGGGATCAATAAAAAGTAGAAAAAGTAGAAGAATATTCTTTGCATATCCCTGAGAGAGACTAAATATAATATAATATAATATAATATAATATAATATGAAACAGGATGTTCCTATTCATAAGGTAAGTAAAAGTTAAATCATAACATATACCACGACTTATGTGCTCTAGGTAATTTTCACATCTGTGACAGCGAACTAAAACATTTTGTACACATGTAGGCAGAGAACATTGACACACAAACTCCAACATTTCCGTCCGACCGACAAATGTTCGGGAAATGACGTCAGTGCAGACAATAATATGGCGTCTACGATCGCTGTGGAGGCTACAGACAAACAACATTTAGCGATTCAGTCAAAATAACACTGGTTTATTGTCACCTAAAGACGCCAATGGGCAGCATATCTCCGTCGATAATGAGATATCATATTTAATTTCTCTGGTCTTTGTCTAACACCAGCACTCCATGTCCGAAGGACCTCGGGCTCCCTGGTCGAAGCGGGGTTGCGTGGAGTCGCATCGCCGAGGTAAAACCCTACTGGAATCATTTCATTTCCCATACAACGTTGTCCTGCTTAATAACGTACTCATTTTAGCTTATTGTAGCCGAAACAGCAGAATTGTTACATATGTATTGTTTGACATTCGTTGGGACGTGTCATTGGTAATTACTGCCTGTGTCTCTCATATTGACCTAGTGAGCTCCCTAGGTAGACAGCATGTTTAGGCATCATATTCGCGTTAGGGATTCGTTAGGATTCAGTGACTATAAATGCTGTCTAGATAGACAGCTCATTAGGTTTCAAGACACCGCCGGTGTTTATGTCCAGTTGCTTGTAGATAGTTATTAAAGATTTTAGAAACTGAATAATAGCAACAACTGCGAAATCAAAACATGTTATTAAGAAGCCCGTAATACGGGCTTTTCTTGGAATCAGTCAAGCGTTGTTTTTGTGTCATGTTTACTGAGGGTCTGAACACGAGGTCATTGAAGTTTAGAGGATTTAAAACCAAGTTGAGTCTAATGTAAGGTTGAACACTGCTATAACAGACACATTGTCATTAAGTTATGGTCACGGTTAAACGTTTATTATTTAATAGGAGGACAAACATTTCTATAAACAACTTCACCACAGAGAAGTTTACCACAGTGTCAGTCAATACAAAGGTGCATTTATTTGATAAAAAATATAGTAAAACTGTATTATTGTGAAATATTATTACAATATAAAAAACTTGTTTTCTCTTTTAATATATTTTAAAATCTAATTTATTCTTGTCATACAAAGCTGAATTTTCAGTATCATTACTCAGGTCTTCAGTGTCACATGATCCTTCAGACATCATTCTAATATGCAGATTTGCTCAAAAAACAGTTCTTATTATTAATATTGAAAACCACTGTGCTGATTAATATATGTTTGTGGAAGAAGTCATGATACATATTTTTTTCAGGATTCTTTGATGAATAGAAAGTTTTAAAAAAACACATTTTTAAATATAGGCCTACATATTTTTTAACATATTGTTACTGTTACTTGATCAATATTTTTGTTTCCTTTCTCAATAAAAGTATTAATTTCTTTCAAATAAAATTGTACTGACTTCATGCTTTTGAACGGTAGTGAGTTTATAATCATAGTTTATTTGCAAATCAAAATGAAATATGACAGGAAAAATTTTTGGGAAATTCCATTTGTTTTTCTTTGTCTGATCTGTCTGCAGTTTGTGAATGTAGCTCTTATACTATCTTATGTACAACAAAGCATCCCTCACACATATGGACTTGCTCAGCCTTGCAATAAAAAAGCCCAAACATTTTTTATACACCATATCAGATGTTGTTCTGTGTTTTCTGAATGAGTAACATTTGATATGTTCTTTTTTTAAATCTTTAGCAGAAGATTTTCAAATGTGTGTTGTGTTAACAATGGGGAAATTACATAATAATAACACGGAAATTAAAGAATACCTGTCTATTTACCAGCATGTGGATGTCATCTCTTTTTAGAGCAGGGCAAATACAAGCAGAGGAAATGTGAACGTCCCTTCAGCGCAGTGAAGCCGACAGTTGGCCAGGAGGCCTCTAAAAGGTAATATCACAAAATCATCACCCTCTGCTTTTCTACAAGCCACATAACCTGCTAAGGATACAGTATATTTCATCTCAATTTTATATAAAAAAAATTAAACAATAAGAGGCTGCTGTTCTGCACATATGGTGTAGTTTTAATATGCAAGCCGGGATATATTTTGTCAAAGTAGCCTAGTCTATCAAATTCTGCCTCCATTTATAAGTAATTGTTTCCTGATTGCACACAGTGGGACATTGAATTGTTGGTGCATCTTTGGTATTTTAGTCTGTTGGTAATTTTTACGTTATTTTAATGATTGGGGCTTGTTCGATTTGTCATTTAGGTGAATATCTTCAGAATTTAATTTCCTTCGGACACAAGAGGTACTGTCCTCTGATTGGCTCGGACACCCCCCTGTGACATGCCCGTGGCCAATCAGAGGTGAGTGTGCTGTGTGTGTGTATGTGTGCTGTAGAGGGGGAGTGTGTGGGGGAGCTTTGAGATAGAGTTTGGCTTTCAGCAGCAGAAACTGAAGTGCTGAGGTGTGAAAGTTCTTGAAGTCCTTCCAGAGGCTTTATTAAAGTCTGGCATGTTTTTTCACCAACTATTATTCACTAAAACACAAATAGTTCACACGATTTTGTTGATAAAGAGCTTGAGGAAGATGCTGTTTAGTTCAATGAGCATGTAATTATGCATAATTTGATCTTGTTTTAAAGCAGTTGTTCACCCCAAAATGAAAATCTTCTCATCATTTATGCTACATTCAAAAGTTTGGGGTGGGTATGATTTGTTTGTTTTTGAAAGAAATCTTTTATGCTCACCAAAGCTTATTTGATCTAAATTACAGTAAAAACAGTAATATTGTGAAATATTACAATTTAATTTTTTTATTACAATTTAAATTAAAAAAAATAAAATGTAATTTATTCCTGTAATTGCAAAGCTGAATTTTCAGCAGCCATTACTGTAGTTTTTAGTGTCACATGATCCTTCAGAAGTCATTCTAGTTTGCTGATTTGGGGCTCAAGAAACATTTCTTCTTATTATTAAACAGCTGTGCTGCTTTACCTATATTTCTGTGGAAACAGAGGTCAATTTTTTCAGGATTTTATGATAAATAGAAATTTTAAAAGAACTGCATAATGCAGAATAAAAATATTAATAAAAAATTAAAACTGAACCCAAACCTTTAAATGGTGTTGGGCTAATTTTCTTGTCATTCCAGACTTTTATGACTTACTAGTTTTTGTCTATCAAATTACATTAATGTGGACCCCACTAATTTTTATATTGTGGACAAAAAACGCTTCTTTTGTGTTTCGAAATAAGTTTTCATTTTTGGGTGAACTGTCCCTTTAAGAGGCTTTTCCCATCCTGTTGATTGATTTCAAACTCTGAGACCAGACAAATAAGTCTTATTTCTATCAAATACCTGAGAGAAAGCTGTAAAAAGTCTGTCTCTCCATCACAGTTATGGTCTTCCCAACCTTGCAGAGATGACCAGCTGAATTGGAACATATCGACTCGTCTCGACACGTCATTTATAAGAGCGTTTGTGTCTCTGCAGGTGCCTAATGGCGGGGGATGTGGAGGTGTACCTTTCCCAAGTGCATGACGGCAGCGTGTCGTCGGGCTTCAGAGCCTTGTATGAGGAGCGACTGCTGCTCGATGTCACACTGCTCATCGAGGAGCACCACTTCCAGGCGCACAAGGCTCTGTTAGCAACGCAAAGCGACTATTTCCGGGTCATGTTCACGGCCGATATGCGGGAACGTGACCAGGATAAGATTCACATGAAGGGGTTGACGGCAGCTGGGTTTGGTCACGTCCTTCGCTTCATGTACTACGGTTCTTTGGAGTTGAGCATGCTCACGGTGCAGGAGATCCTGCAGGCTGCTATGTACGTGCAACTCACCGAGGCTGTAGAGTTCTGCTGCTCCTTCCTGCTGGCCAAGATCTGCTTGGAGAACTGTGCCGAGGTCATGCGCTTGCTGGAAGATTTCAGCGTCGGCGTGGAAGGCGTGCAGGAGCAGCTTGACGCATTTCTGCTGGAGAACTTTGTGCCCTTGATGGCGCGACCGGACTTCCTATCTTATCTGAGTTTGGAGAAGTTGATGGCATATCTGGATAGTGACCAGCTGAGTCGATTTCCGGAAATTGAGCTGTACGAGGCGGTGCAGGCCTGGCTGAGACATGACCGGCGACGCTGGAGACATACAGATGCGGTCGTGCAGAACCTGCGCTTTTGCCTCATGACTCCTGCTAATATCTTTGAGAAGGTAAAAGTGCTTCCTTGTTCCTGATGTGTTTTGACAGACATAGAGTACACAACAGAATAGGGCTGGGCGATAAATCGATTTTATCGATTAACTCGAATGTGTAGTTAATGTCGACTTGTTTGAATGAAAATCGGTTTTTCTAAAAAAAAAAAAAAAAAAAAAAAAATGACATACTACGGAACTCGTTAAAGGGAATAAATACGAGATGGGAGATAAATATATATTTCAATTAGTGCTGTCAAACGATTAATCGCGATTAATCGCATCCAAAATAAAAGTTTTTGTTTACATAATATATGTGTGTGTATTATGTATATTTATTAGGAATATATAATACACACACATACAGCATATATTTTGAAAATATTTACATGTATTTACATGTATATATTTATATTCATATAATTTATATAATATATAAATATATTTAATATATAAACATAACATATTTTTCTTAAATATATACATGCATGTGTGTGTATTTATATACACATAATAAATATACACAGTACACACACATATATTATGTAAACAAAAACTTTTATTTTGGATGAGATTAATCGCGATTGATCGTTTGACAGCACTAATTTCAATACTTTCTCCCACAGTTTTATCATTAGGTAATCATACTGTATATAAAATTGCGGGCATCAGGGAGCCGCTATTATGCCTGGCATTGAAACTGCTTTTGAATGCACTATGGCTTTTTAGTTTCACTTTCGAGATTCGCGATCGCATGTACTCTGAGCGGCAGTACTTACCACACATTTTACAAGATTAGATGTTTGTCATGGTGCTCAGGATCTGCAAATCATTCGTCATCGTCCTCAGTCATCTACTCTGTTTATGTGGTACGTGAAATTTTATGTACTGTAATGCAGTGTTTCCCATACATTGATTTATTTGTGGCGTCCAGCCACAATATCAAAACTGACCGCCACAAATAGATTTTTTTTTTCCCAAAAGCTTTGACTTCATTGAATAAACAAGCACTGCACCTTTCAAAATCAAAACACGGTGCGGATGTCTTTATATCACCGCATTTCTGAAGGAAACCGACTGTCATCTTCATTTCATCTTGCATATAATGTCTGATAAAGCAGCGTTTGTGAGCAGAGCGCTAATTTGTGTACAGCATTACGGGGAAACCGCTATTTCTCTGAGTCTAAAAGCGCCTCCTGCTGGCAGAGAATGAATTTGCATATATGCCGGTGTCCTGACATTTTATCCTACCCGTCAGATTTTCCTACCACGGCTTACTGCGCATGCGCACATCAATAATGCATCCTTTTTCTCACGCTGAACAACAATATTTAATGTATCTGCATTACTGTAAGGGTAGGTTTAGGGTTGGGGTAGGTGTAGACGTTAATAAAACACAATCTAATAGGTAGAAAAAAAATATTTATTGTTGGTTTCCGGTAGCTGTATCCCTTCTATACACAACCGCGAATATAACACGTAAATACTGTATGTGCATTACTGTAAGGGTCGGTTTAGGGTTGTGGAAGGTGTAGATATTAATAAAATATAATTTGACAGGTAGCATTTTTCGTTGTCGAATTGTACTACCCACTGTTTTAATGGGAGGTAGCAAAATCTGACAGGGTAGCATAAATCGACAGAACACCGCCACAAATAGAGTCCAAGTCTGTGGGAAACACTGGTAATGTAACAGGCAACCGTTAGCAATCGTTATTTGTTTTCCGTGCCTTTCTGAATATGGATTCACGATTCAGGCCAAAGGGCGTCACATAATTTTATGTCTTATGTTACGTTACATATTATGTCATGTTACGTCATTTTATGTTACATTTTCTTTTTGGCTTGTTGTTTCTGATTGCACTTTAACCCCAAGGGGGGAATCCAGATCAAATCCCGGAAGAGAAAATCAAAACAAAATAAAGTTAGAACTTGTTTTGAACAATTTCTTTGTCATCTGCAGATTGATTTTAAGTAGGGGGGAGGGGGGAATCGATTTAAATCGTAAATCGGATTTTTTGTGAAAAAATCGGGGATTTTGTTTTTAGGCCATATCGCCCAGCCCTACAACAGAACAAGAGAAATCTGGTTTTAGACTTGTGCCAAGTCTTTGCATTCATGTTGATTACATGTGGTTTTCTGAAAACATTTATACTATTTTCAAGAAAAATAGTGGTCTAACCACTAAAGTAAAAACTATTCTTACAAAATGTTTTCAATGATCTTTTTCAAGGTGAAAAGTATTTTAAAAAAATGCTATGAATTATTAATTTATCAAAATAATTCTGTTTTTGGGGAGTTGCACAACATGACACTTAACAACCTGAACTAACCTTGCCTTACAAATAATCTGATATTTTAAACGGATAGTTCACCCCAAAATGAAAATTATGTCATTAATTACTCATCCTCATGTCGTTCCAAACCCATAAGACCTTCATTCATCTTCGGAACACTAATTAAGATATTTTTGATGAAATCTGAGAGCTTTCTGACCCTGCATAGACAGCAATGCTACTAGTAGAACATCGTTAAAATAGTCCATGTGACTTCAGTGGTTCAGTCTTAATTTTATAAAGCTACAAGAATATTTTTTGTGCTCAAAGAAAACAAAAATAACGACTTTATTCAACAACTTTATTCAGATCTTCCGTGTCAGTCTTCGACGTGCGTGCATGACAGTACAACGACGCATGCGTACATCTTCCTCTGCTTGCAAACAAACTGCAGCGCATCCGGGTTCTATGTCAGAAAGCTGGCTCCTGCGTCAGCAGCACCACACACATGCATCTTGGTACTGTCGTGAACGCGCGGCAGAGACTGACACAAGAGAGAATTATTGAATAAAAGTTATTTTTGTTTTCTTTGCACACAAAAAGTATTCTCGTAGCTTCATACAATTAATGTTGAACCACTGATGTCACATGGACTATTTTAACGATGTTCTTACTAGTAGTTGCCTTGCTGTCTATGGAGAGTCAGAAAGCTCTCGGATTTCATCAAAAATATCTCAATTAATGTTCCGAAGATGAATGAAGGTCTTACGGGTTTGGAACCACATGAGGTAGAGTAATTAATGACAGAATTTTCATTTTGCTGTGAACTATCCCTTTAAGAAACATATTATAAGACCCAGTCATGAGGATCTGCTGGGGTCCTCTCTATGATATCATTTTTTTTTTTTCTGCATGAATTTTTATTTGGCAAACAGAAGTTTTTCAAATAATAACAAGCATTTTGAAGCATTTTTGATATATTACTAAAAGTTATACCAAACTACTTAGTAAAGTTTACATTTAAATAATTGTATTTTTATAATGAGGCTTTTTCCATTATAATGTCAAAATTAGGGATGTAACAAATATCTAAAAAAAAAAAAAAGTATATTATTTTACACAGTCAAAAAAAATAAAAATAAAATAAAATTAGGGATGTAACGATTAACCGCGAGCCAGTTGAAAATCGATTCAAATATGCGACGATTCAAATCGGTTGAGATGCTAAACAATTTGCGATGTCTGCCGGGAACTTCAATTTCACAAAGGCCACGTACACACTACAAGTTTCAGGAGTGACAATCGCATTTAAATGCGGGAGTGAGTCCCGTAAATTATCGTTCCATGTGTGTACGGAACAGCAGTCACGCCTGCATTTGTAACCATAGCAACATTCTGTCGTCTTGCGGGAGTGAATAAAAGTTTAGCCGTTTGTTGTGCCATTTTTTGACTAAAGACTCTTTGTCCGTCGATTTTAACTAAACTACTGCTGATAGACATGCTGTGTGTTGTTTATGCTCGGGAGGCTGCTTTAGAGAGCGCTGTCTTGCAGTGTTGCAATGTTGCCATGTCCTCATATTTACAAGTGCTTTTTAGGCATGTTGTTTGGTCTTAGCTCATAAAGATAGACACTTTATGGAGTTAATAAAGTGGTATGTCACGGATATGAGATATATGATTTTTTTGGTGTTATAAAACAAAGCATTTGGGTGTTTTAGTGTTTTTTTTTTTTTTTTTTTTCTACGAAGATCTGGCAACACTATCACTTTACCGCGCGGCTCATGAGTCATGAGCTCAGCTAGCCCCGTGCTAAGTTAAGACTTCTTTCACTGTTTTCTTGCATCTCACATACAGACGAATACACTGATGCACGTTCAAATACGTCATTAACAACTAGTTGTTCAGTTCAGTACCATACACACTGTGTAGAATTTCTGTAAATGCGGTTGTCACTACTGTATTTTTCAGGAGTTAATGCGGTTGTGGAATGCGG
Source organism: Tor tambroides (assembly GCA_021397915.2). NCBI lineage: Eukaryota > Metazoa > Chordata > Actinopteri > Cypriniformes > Cyprinidae > Tor > Tor tambroides. The sequence continues at coordinate 21,696 of JAFVLL020032905.1, forward strand.
TTGTCACTCCCGTATTTTAGTGAATTGTGTGTACCGAATGCGATTAAGGGGTAAAAGGTGAACTGACAACTGAATTTAGCTGTAGTGTGTACGTGGCCTAAGAAACGTGCAGCATTTTGTCCAAGCAATAATAACACATTTAATTTATAATTTGTCTTAAATCTCATTTTGTAAAAAAAAAAAAATCGTGAATCGAATCGTGAAATCAAAATCATGAATCGAATCGTGAGTTGAGTGAATCGTTACATCCCTAGTCAAAATTTAAAATTTTTTATTTATACCCTAAAAATATTATAATAGGCTACATAGCGTTCAGCGTTCTGTAATAAAGGCTGTTGTTGATTAGAAATGGCTTACAAATATACTTAAGCATTATGAAAATACTCAAGATGGCTTGAAGAACACAGATAAACCATATATTGTCGCAGGACAGGGTTTATTGTCCTTACATGTCATCATTTAAAATGTTTAACATTATATCTTCTTTTTATTCAGTTACAGCAATAGCAATGCCTTTATCCATGTTAGGGATTTCCTGGAACATCATCAATGATACTTCTATAGATATTAGGGATGGGAAGATTCCCCGATTCGCTCGGTGCATCGGCATAAAAGTTAACGATGCGATGCATCGCAATTTATTATTTAGAAAGTGACCAATAATCTGTGACCAATATTTTATATGTAGATTGATTTCTCCTCTCTAAACTGTGTCTCACGCTGCTGCGTGAATATGACAAATCACAATACCACGGAGACCCAAGGAAAAACAGGGATTAAAGTCCAAAGCCTGACTTGAAATAACCTAACAAATCAATCGGGGCTAAAGCGGTTCAATAAATGACGAATTAAGTTCACACAATCTCACTAATTTGTGCACGCTTATTCTTAAGCAGACCTTTCTGTCGATCATGATCTAATCAATCCACCATGGCAAACAGCGAATATATCTGTGCTGTTTAATTGTGTTTTCCTCAGTGCATAACTGACATATGGTGTGTGTGTATGTGTATATATATATATATATATTTTAATCACCTGTGGTATATTTTTCAATCTGTAAATGTTAGAAAGTCATGCAAACATATCCATTTTAATGTCAGACTCAGGAGTGGGCGAGGCTTACGTGAGTGAACGAGCGCTGCTGCGCGCATGTGCACTGAACAGACGGAGTGCAATCGAATAGGAGCGCAATAATTCTGAGTAAAATATACATTTTGCTAAAAATATTTGTTGTTGGACATTAAATGCATCTTTTGTAGACTTTTAAACCAACATATGTTTATTTTTATGATAGCAGTAACTGTAAAGGGACTATTGTAATAAGTAAATCAAATGTAAGCTAATACATTACTAATTACTAAGCTCAAATGAGTTAGTGTGTTTCTTATAGCAGTTCAAATATAGTCATTCTTTTTTATATATTTAAATTTGTAATTCAGTGATTTTTTTTTTTTTGATTTTTAAAAAAAAATTTTTTTTTTAACTTTTAATTTAGTTATTTTAATGCTTTAAAGAGCAATTTTATATTGTAATGTTCTAAGCTGTCATAAAACCAGAGAGAAAGGCTGCATGGCTAGAAACTGTAAAAATAAATAAAAATAAAAAGTCAAATAATAGTATGAGAGACAGTGGTAATATCGTGTTCCTATTGGTCAGTGTTAGAGTAGTCTCGCGTAGCCAGACCTTCAGACTGACGGCTGAAGGTCTGGAATCTATGGTAGCTTTCATTGGCCAAGGCCCGCCCTTGAGGCCGTTTGACCGACATATCAAACAACCAATCACAGTTCGTTTCGTTCAACGTAACGTTTCGGGGCGTGGAAATTTCGCAACAGTAACAGACCGGTGTGTGAAACTCTCGGATGTATTTTAAAGATTCTATGCCGCAAACTTTAAATATTTCACATAGTTTTGAAAATCCAGCGTTTAGTTGATCCTGATAAGCGTTTGTCGTCACAATTGTAAACACGACTGCTTTCTTCTTTCGTGAGGGGGTTTGGCGTCACGGCATTTTTGTTTCCAGGCAGAACGTTAAAGAACGCGGCACACACGTCTCCCGGAAATCCTGTATAATCTAACCAATCCGTCGACGACTTCGAAACTCCTGAAGTGTTTCCACTTTTGGGTGCCATATGCATCAGACGTTTAGCCAACGTTCTGTGGGCGTGACGTCTGAGGCTGAGACTAGTGTTAGAGGAACTCGGCTTAGCCTGACAGTTAACCTGCTTTAGAACAGGTTAGTTTCCCAAGTTGCCACAGTGACTAAGCTTGATCTAGGCCTATGTTAAATTTGCTTTATGGAACCAAATCATTTGACAATGAGTCAGACTAACTGAAATAAG
>JAFVLL020032906.1:0-5000 GCA_021397915.2 Tor tambroides
TTTTCAACTCATTTTGGCCGATACCGATACCGATATATTTCCTTTTGTTTGGAAACAACACCAAGTCTCTCCTGTGCATATATTATAAGCGAAATATTTTTTTATTTTGGTTAGTTTTTAACAAGAACTTATTTGTTAGAATTAAATAAACAATAATGAAGGTTTTTTTGACAGTACATTGAAGCTTTGAAAAGAACTATAAATAAACTATATCAATCGCTGCATTTTTCCCCCCAGAAAGATGCAGTTTTAACCCTAACATTTTATTTTAAGATTTAACATTTGTAGATGGTCTAAAGCAAAAGAGTTGTAAAAATTCTGAAAATCTTTTAGAGCTTATGATTTGTTTAAAAAATAAAACATTACACATTAATGAATAAATCAGTATATATAAAATTATTTAATTTACAAGTGTCATGTTTGTGATTGTTTTTTTTCATGTAAGCTATAGCTTCTAACCTTTAAATAAAAATATACTTATGTTATGACATCAACTACTGCTTTATTTAATCAGAAACACGGTCTAAATGTTACTTGTGTAGGCTATTTTACTTTTAATTGAATTAGAAGTAGGCCAACAGCGCCCCCTACAGATTAAAACTCCTTACTGAGCGGGCATTAGGACCCTGGGGAGGCTGTGCTACTACTGTTTATACACCGAACGCGTCATTCTGTAGGTGCTTTCACAGATTAAATGCAGTGATCCAAAATAGTTAATCTAATAGTCATTCAGACAAAACTTTGCTTCAAAAATGAGTCACAATGTTGACGTGAACTAATCGCTAGCACACCCTGAGCACATGTGAGTTAAGGTATTCCTCTTATCGGCAAGACATATTGGCATAATTTTTCATATCGGGCCGATGCCGATATTTACATTTAAAGCCATTATCGGCCGATTCCAATATCAGTCCGATAATATAGTGCATCCATAATAGATAGATAGATAGATAGATAGATAGATAGATAGATAGATAGAACAATGAATGATAGAATGATAGATGATACACAGATAGAATGATAGACAGAATGATAGAACAATAGATAGATGGAATGGTAGACAGAACGATAGATAGATAGATAGAATTCTGAAAATCTGAATTATGATCAACCCAGTAATATAAAAATCACAGCAACTGTTTGAAATGATTGTGATTGATAGCTGAGTTCTGGACGGTCTGTAATCACGAGTGCTGCAGTGGAGGAGAGTGTGGATCTGCTGATGGTCAAACTCCAGCTGATTTGACATGAATTCAGCTCTCAGAGACGCTGCGAGGCGGCCGCTGCACTTCACGCGTGAGACAACAGCCACTGAGCACAATAACGTTTTCGCAAGAGCGAACGCGCGATTGCTGCAGCTTGGACGAATCCTGCCCAACAGCAGAGAAAACAGATCACTCTGGCTTTGGGCTGAGAAAATATTGGGTTCCTACGGCTCCATCTCCACACCACATTTCTACCCATAATTTGTGGTAACATCATTATTCCTCCACACAAGCGGCTCTGCAACTTACAATCCAAGTGTGACTTATTTTAACATATTGTGTTTTGGGTTAGAGGAAGAAAAACTAAATCTAAAGTAACTCCTCCTGAAGAGTCTGACAAGAACTGAGAAGACAACTAGCAATTTACATTTTTGGTTTTTATGGTATATAACAAAACTAACCTTTTCCACCCACCTGAATTAAACATGAAAATGGCAGTTGATAACAATAGCGCTAAAATATGCTAAGTTTAACATCATTAAACTTTTTTAAATAATATCAGTACAGTAACTTTTGGAAACTAAAATTATAAATAAAAAATGTAAATAAGTAAATAAACCTAGAAAACTAAAGAGAACTAAGCTAAAAATATCAACTGAATTAAGAATGCTTTATAAATTCTAATTCAATTTCTTTGAATTTTCAATTCAATTGCTATAGCAAACAAGTAGAATTAAAATCAACTGAAATTCATTTAACTGCAATTTTTAACTAATTTTTAACAAGATAAAGATAAGTTTGTCAAATTTTGAACATTTACTCAATATTTTTTAATGAAAGTGAAACGTAAAATACGATCAAATAAAAATAAATATAAATTAATAATATAATCAAAAGAAGAGTGTCATTTTAAAAATAAATAAATAAACAGTCAATTTGAATCAAGTAAACAAGTAAACTTAAAAATTAATTTTAAAAGAAATTCATAACCGCAATATACATAATTTTTGTCCAGCCAGATTTTTAATGTTCACTGAATATTTTTTAAATAAAAGTGAAAAGATAAAATAATAATAATAATAATAATAATAATAATAATAATATGTAATTATAAATAAATAAATAAATAAATAAAACAGTCAATTTAAACTGAGGAAGAAAACAGGAAGTAAAATTAAAAATGAAATTCAAAGAAATTCATACAATTGCAACTGCAATTTTTGAAAAGATAAAGCTAGTTGTCAAGCCAAATTTTGAATGTTCAGTGACGTTTAAATAAAAAGTGAAAAATAAATAATTCAATAAATATATAAATAAATAAATAGAAAGAAAGAAAGAAAGAAAGAAAGAAAATTACAAGTGAAAAACTCAAAGAACCCTGGTTCATTCTGCCATGTTTTAAGCCCACAGTTTGGGGTTTGGGACAGGCACCATTATCCCTCTGGAACAATCTCCTCTCTTCTAACTTAATTTTACATATCTTGAGTATCAGAATAACAGACCAAACCCCAGGTTTACGCCGTACCGCCTCAACTCGGCCAAGCCTTCAGCCCCCAATTCAACGCAGGCGTCATTATTCTTCCCTTCATCAGCACAAAATCCGAGCACGCAAGAATAACAGGCCTTATATATCTGGCCTGATTTCCACCGAACTTATCTAACTACAGAGCAAACAGCAGTTTAACATGAGGCTCCAGAGAGACAGAATGAGCTCAGCGTCTCCACCACACCTGCGCAGATCTGACAAGGCGTCTCATTAGCCATCTCCACACAGCAGACGGACAGCAGCATGCGTTAATCACTTTACAAAGGAGTGGGCTGCAATTTACGACCGCCGCTCACTAACACACAGCTTGTTATTTCCTTCTCAATAGGTGATATTTTGCTTTGTTGCTACAGTAGATGTTATAATTAGACAGATTTAGGGAACTAGGCAAACAGAAGCTGCTGTTAAAAACCTAAAAATCCCTCAGGCAATGTAACGTGCGATGAATACACTCGATGGGATGGGTGAGATAGGGCGAGATTTCCTTTGGGAGAAGAGAGGAAGATCGAGCGTTGGACTGGTTTCTGATGTTATATAACGATAAACTGCAAACCTCACGTTCCTGCGACTTTAAGTGCGTGTTTGCATGCTTGTGTGCGGATGCAGTCATGCATGCCAGCGCTTTTCACACGCGCTTCTCGGGTTTTAGTGTGCGTGCTTGTTACTCGCGCTGAAGTCTTACTGTGAGTCACTGGTGAACGGCATAATGGGTCTCTATACAGTCAAGAATCAAGGACCCTGAAGGGCTTTACAGACTCACTGAAGGCTGATGCATGCTGGGAAGTGATCACAATGAAATGCACAATGTAGTGTCAGGATGACTATGGAGTAGAATGCAAGATGATTGCTAACTGCGCAGTATAAACAATATATTTTAATAGTACGTGAAATGTATATGATGCATTTTGCATCAATAAACAAATTGGAGATTAGTATGCTAAATAGCTGTAAAATATGGTTATTTAAATTGTTTTTATTATATATTACTTAAAATATTAAAAAAATCAGTTTAATAATTAAAAACTAAAGTACTGATTTACTAAAAAATCAGTTTAATAATTAAACTAAATTACTGATTTATTACTTTAAATGAATGATAGTTTACATAATTTCTGGTAGTCCAATGAAAAAATTAAAATGTTATTTTATAATTATAATAATAATAATAATAATAATAATAATAATAATAATAATAGAATTTTAAATTAAATTACAGATTTATTCATTTAAGTGAATAATTTTTATAACTATTGTCAGCCCAATGGGGAAAAAAAATCATTTTCATTAAATAAAAATAAATTAATTAATAATAATAATGCTATGTATATCTATATATATATATATATATATATATGTGTGTGTGTGTGTGTGTGTTAAAAAAATAATAATAATAAAGTTAAAATGCTGATTTAAAACTGATAATAAATACGTGTATAGACTTTTTTCTGAACGCGGAGTCTCGGCCGACTGGAACAATACTTTACATTTCCGGTCTCTGGTTTCTAGTCACATTTACATATTTTCCAAGCCGATAATATAACGTGAAACCTATGAAAATGGTTTTAAAAAGCACATGGTGTCATAGTTTCATCACCTTACAGTGTCGCAGTGACCGTCTTTTTGCAGTAAAGGACCTGTCATAGTTTAATGAGTGGGAAGATGACATGAAGCGACGCGAGGTTAGCTGCATTGAAAACAGATGAGCGCACAATTGCATATACAGCTCCTGATCGGGGCGAAGTTCACGGGATTTTGTCCACAGAATGATAAGAGCACACATCATTTTAACATATTATATGTGACCCTGGACCACAAAACCAGTCTTAAGTCGCTGGGGTATATTTGTAGCAATAGCCAAAAATACTTTGTATGGGTCAAAATTATAGATTTTTTTTTTTATGCCAAAAATCATTAGTACATTAAATAAAGCTCATGTTCCATGAAAATATTTTGTAAATTTCCTACTGTAAATATATCAAAACTTAATTTTTGATTAGTAATATGCATTGCTAAGAACTAAATTTGGACAACTTTAAAGGCAATTTTCTCAATATTTTGAGTTTTTTGCACCCTCAGAATTCAGATTTTCAAATAGTTGTATCTCAGCCAAATATTGTCCTATCCTAACAAACCATACATCAATGGAAAGCTTATTTATTCAGCTTTCAGGTGATGTATAAATTTCAATTTTGAAAAATTGACTCTTATGACTGGTTTTGTGGTCGAGGGTCACATTTTATTATTTCACA
>JAFVLL020032906.1:10000-79419 GCA_021397915.2 Tor tambroides
TCATTTCTGACTGAAAGTGAAGCGATCACAGTGAAATTTCAGAGCTGTCATCTCATAATTACAGCAATTCACATGACACCGCAGCGTTACTTAAAAATAAATACATAAATAACAAAACCGCTATTTTACAAACAATTATCAGCCACTGCCATGTCACAAAAGTTATCTCTATAATCTGCAGCTGCACCTTATCGTCATGGTTACCATTCATCTCTCACACGCACACACACACACAGAGCTGGCAGACTGAGATGAAGTGTAACAGGAGTCCAGACAGCCCACACACACTTACAGTAATAAAACCGAATATTGTAATATTTCTACACCTCTGAATGTCTTTCCTGCCTTAAACTCCTGTTTGAACTCCAGACAGAGTCACTGGTGGAGTTCAGTCGATCAGAAACACACACACACACACACACACTCAAGCAGCATCTATCAGCTCCCTGCAGATGGTATTACACAACAAACGGGCCGCAAGGAAGGATGCTCTAGATCACCGCAGCATTGATTCACCTCACATACACTGAACATGCATGAGGTCACGACCTCCGGATAACTGATCGGTGCACTGAGAGACACTGACCTTAGCAACACAGGATTATTAGTTATGAGTTATTAGAAGGATTTTTCTTGCCCTTTTGAATCAGTCAGTGTATTAGATAGATGCACTCCAGTATTCACAATGCAAAACTGACTAACGACAGTGTAAAGGACACTAGTAGATCTTAGCCAATCATAACAGGACATTTCTCGCTCTTTTTGTATGATGAGTTTCCACCGGGTGTGTATCACTCGTGCTTAAAAGTGAAGCTGCGGGCTCTTTGATCGCCTCCTGGTGGCTGGCTGCAGTACAGGTCATAAACCCCACCCTCTCCATGTAAACAAATGGAATTTCAGTCAAAATAAAAAAATAAATTACACTTCCAATACAATTTTCCGAAATATGGTTTTGGTCATTTAAGGTAGTTGTTATCACGCTGATATATGTTCAATTGTTCGTTTTTGTGATAAGTTTGATTTTAGCTAGTAATTTGATGCTATAAAAACGGGGCGTGTCGTTATTGTTGATTGGGTCTGCGGGAGTTTGGGCGGGAGTTTGATTCCGCGGCTCCACCTCACGACTCTACTGCGCAGACTCGGGCTCCAAACGAAGCTCTACTGCGCAGACTCGGGCTCCAAACGAAGCTCTACTGCGCAGACTCGGGCTCCAAATGACGTCATTTACTCAAGATGGCAGCGGCCATACTGAGATGTATTCGCTTCACTTTATATAGTGGAAGGAAGCGGAGTCGTGTCGTCCATCTTTTTTTTTTACAGTCTATGGTTTCCACAGTGATTTTTGTTCATTTGTTATTGTTGGATGAAGACTTAACAAATATTTTGATTCACACTGATGATTCACTGCAAAGAACCGACTTCTTGGGCGATGAATTCCCATTGTGAGTTTTCCATTCATTTGCGCTTGTTAGATAAGGATTTTTGACAAGCATTCTGATTCAGACTGATTCATTTATATTCACTGGATAAAGTTTTTTTTGTTTTTTGTTTTTTTTAACAATGATTTAGATTTAGATTGATTTGCTAATGAATCATTCTTTTGTAATTACAGGATAAGGAATTTTGTCAACCATTCTGATTCAGACTGATTCAGTGATAAATCATTCAGATTCACTGAAAAGAATCAACTTGGAGCAATGAATTCTCACTGTGACATTTCTATTCATTTGTGACTACTGGATAAGGATTTTTAACCACCATTTTTATTCATAATGATTCGCCAATTAATCATTCAGATTCACTGAAAATAAACACATTTTTGAGCACTGAATTCCCATTGTGAGTTTTCCACTAATTTGTGATTGCTGAGTAAGGATTTTTGACAACAATTCTGATTCAGATAAATTCACTAATGAATCATTCATATTCACTGGATAAATATTTTTAACAACCATTTAGATCCAGACTGAATTGCTAATGAATCATTCATTTGTAATTACAGCATAAGGATTTTTGACAGCCATTCTGATTCAGACTGATTCAATTATAAATCATTCAGATTCACTGAAAAGAACCGACTTGGAGCAATGAATTCCCATTGTGATGTTTCTATTTATTTTTTATTACTGGATAAGGATTTTAACAACCATTTTGATTCATAATGATTCACCAATGAACCATTCAGAAAATGGATAAAATTTTGTGCACTGAATTCTCATTCTGAGTTTTCCACTAAATTGTCATTGCTGGATAAGGATTTCTGACAATAATTCTGATTCAGATAAATTTACTAATGAATCATTCAAATTCACTGGATAAAGATTTTTAACAACCATTTAGATTCAGACTGATTCACTAATGAATTCTTCAGATTCACTGAAAAGAACTAATTTATTGAGCAATGATGTTTCCATTCATTTGTGATAGGAAGATAAGGATTTTTGACAGCCATTCTGATTCAGACTGATCAATGATAAATTCGGATTCACTGTGGGGAAGTCGTGGCCTAATGGTTAGAGAGTCGGACTCGTAATCGAAAGGTTGCGAGTTCGAGTCTCCACCCTCAATACCACGACTGAGGTGCCCTTGAGCAAGGCACCGAACCCCTAATTGCTCCCCGGGCGCTGGAGCAATGGCTGCCCACTGCTCCAGGTGTGTGTTCACAGTGTGTGTGTGTGTGTGTGTGTGTGCATTTGTTCACTACTCACTGTTGTGTGTGTGCACTTGGATGGGTTAAACGCAGAGCACCAATTTCGAGTATGGGTCACCATACTTGACAATACGTCACGACTTTCACTTTTCACTTTCACTAAATAAAACCAACTTTGAGCAATGAATTCCCATTATGACATTTCTACTCATTTGTGATTACTGGATAAGGATTTTTAACAACCATTTTGATTAAGACTGATTCACTAAAGAATCACTCATAATCATTGGACAAAGATTTTTAACAACCATTTAGATTCAGACTGATGCACTAATGAATCAATCAGATTCACTGAATAAAATAAAAGTTTTTGAGTGCTGAATTCCCATTGTGACTTTTCCATTCATTTGTAATTACTGGATAAAGACTTTTAACAACCATTCTGATTCCAACTGATTTGCTAATGAATCGATCAGATTCACTGAAAAGAACCAACTCAAAAGAACTGATTCACTGAAAAGAAATGGCTTAAAAGAATTCACTCTCAAAATGGCTTGCAAGCTTGTTTTACTGCACACAAGCTTTTCAGAAGAACAATATCTAGCTGATGAAATATTTGAGAGAAACCAGAAAACTCCTTATAAAAAATGAAAAATGTCTATTCACCACAGAAATTTCCATGACTTTACCAGGCCTGGAAATTGCCATCATAATTCTAGGTTTTCTATGATTGTGGTGAGTCAGTTTAAATATAGAGATCTTAAATATACAGCAGCAAAACTTAATTAGCATAATTAAACCCAAAGACCAATGAGAGAATGGAAAAATGATCACATAAAAACCAAATCAAGACCAAAAAAACCCTGAACCAATATTACAAGCGGACTTAAAAGCAACAGTCCACTCAAATGAAAATCTTGTCACATTTTCTTCCACTCTTTTCTTCCAAATATCAGTTTTTCTTCCATGGTAAAAGATGATCATTTTTTAAGTTTCTGAATAACTAGGGTGTGCAAAACATGGTCCTTTTTAAGCATCTCTATACATCTCATATAATTAGAAATCTCACCCATTCAAAGCCTGTAATACAGCAACAGTTGAAGCTGTTACTACCCACACAAACACGTCAACAAATCCCTGACCAGCCGTACTAGCTGTCAGACGGTCAGAGCCCATAAAACCGAGGTGTTATAACACACACGTACACACAACAACCGGATGAGCTCTCAAAAACAATCCTAATGATCCAAAGCCTCTGCTGAAGTGCATATTAACACATCTGTGAGCTGTATCTACAAATCCCAGAGCATTAAACACTCACATCAGCCTGTTCATCACATCACAACAGATTCATTCACACTCGGATCATACAGTATTTATGGATTAAATAATAGATTGAGACTGAGAGTCTTACCTGCTCAGATGACGACGCGGTCGGGGTGGACATGCAAAAGAGAGAAACACAGAGAGCGTTTGGTTAGTGCATGAGTCCTGAGAGGAAGGTGAGACACAAATCAACATCACATCAGCTCAACACTGCCCTCATCTGGACATACAGCACACATGCAGATCTCACCGCAGTCATGTGACACCTTACATGTACAAACATAGCTGACATAATATGAAGAGTTGTGTGTTTGGTCGCCGTCAATATTAGGGTGTTGCCAGGTTGTTGTTATGCAGTTATTAGGTGTTGTTCTATGATATTCTGGTTGTGGGTCCTTTATTAGAAGTCTAAGGGATTTTTTTTTTTTTGACTGTATGAATGCAAACAAACTCCATTAACCGCATAAATGTAAAATTCCTGCTTAGATAGATAGATAGAAATTTTATAATATATTATTATTATTACTACTATTATATGTTTAAAAATATATCATTCAAAAATATTTATTTTTTTATTTAATTATATATTTGATAATTCATCGAGACAAACTTTGAATGTTGTCCTGTTAAGGACAGATATTATATACATAAATACAGTTTTAAGTGTAATTCATACTGGGAAATGAAGTGCCTATATAAAATCTGCACCTTTTTTTTATCATTTGTTCACTGATTTTGAATGAAATTAAATTATGAACAGATTTAAATATGGTAAAACAGAGAATTACATTTAGAGAATTAGCTAAACAAAGTAATAAAATTAGATATATTGATAAGATATTTAATAAACACAAAGGATTACTGTCTTGATGGTCTGTTTTTGTTTTTCCCAATGGGATTAGGACCCAAATAAAAAAGTAAATGATGCCCTCTACTGGACAAATGCTGCTATCAGAGACAGATTTGATAGCCCTTAAAGTGTCAGACACTTTGCATACATTCAAATCAACATTTTCTGTCAAAAAAGCTGCAATATTAGCATTTTTCCTTTGCACTTTACGCTGATATTTATCGGTGTGGATGCAGCATCATGCAAAGATTTTCAGCTGCAGCTTTTACAGCGTAGAAACACAGGCACATCTGCTCTTCCATGATTCATTTCTTGATAATAAATGGAAAACTAATTTTTCTTCCTGATAGAAAGGAAGTTGAAGTGATGACTGGATTATTAAGAGGATGAAATCATCAGAAATGTTGATGTGGGGTGATTTCCTGTGCCAAACAGGTGGAGTGGGACCTGCTTAGTCACTGCAGTGTAAAATTTGCTAAAAATGAGCCAACGTCCTCCTCCGCAGATTTAGTCAAAGATTACAGCACTTCTGCCAGTGATTTGTAAGACCCTCCTCCTGTGATTTATGAATCATATTCATCAGTTTCCACACAGCACACTCCTTCCACTCCACACAGCTTCACTGAATCGATTCAAATGAATCATTCTGGGAGTTTGAATCATTTTGTCTTTTTTCAGCTGTACATAAAATGATCGTTCAACTGACACTCCCCTATCAGAAAAACAATCCTCCTCCGCAGACCCTCATGACACACGTATTTCCCATTACACCGTGCAGACTGCGGAGAGAACAGCTGCTCGGGACACCGCCGAAATATGTGCCAAACTAATCAAGCTAAATGAGCTGTGCGCTCATAACACAGCAATGCAAGCAGGGAAACGAACACCACAGAGACACAGCCAGTGTTCATTTTGACACTGTTTGCTGGAGTCTTTCCATCAAAAATGTCCTAGTCAATTTCATCATGTCATATTCATATTCATATTCATGTCATATTCATTCAGGTTTGCTATCAATAAAACAGCATATATAGTAACAAATATAATAGTATAATATGTAGTAATAAAAAAAAATTTTAAAAAATCACAATAATAATTTACATTTTAGAATTTGAAATTAAAAGTTTTTTTACTTTTAATATAATACACGTTTAATAAAACTAATAATATAGAGTACTGAAAAACAATAACACTATAATAATAATATTAGTCATTTAATGATACAAGATTTATCAACAAACAAATTGCAAATATAGTAAGGATACTGAAGTATTAGCTACTACTGCGAAGTGACGCATCTCAGCACGCTTTAGCGTCTGTTATTACATTTTGATTGTTTTAGACAGTTTTGGATATTGCTTTACATGTAGTCTATTATTAAAGCGTTCCTCTTTCGCACAGGAAGTGCGTTCAGGAGCAGGACGAGTGATGATTGGCTGCAGTAAGAACACGTGACGATTCCCACCTCATCAAGAGTGTCACTCTAATCAGCGGCAGCAAGGGCGAATCTATCTTTAGCTTCCAGCAATCCATACATCACGCTTTTCTGATGTGAGCTGGACATCTGAGCATCCGATCACAGTGAATCAAATCATATGTTCAAAACAAAGCCGCAGTCACACTGATGAAAGACTGTGAAGTCAACACTTCCTCAGAATAACATTAATTGTGCTATATTAAAAGAAAGAAACGTGCATTAAGAACCTAAATAACACCGATTGTGACTCTGCTGTGAATCGGGAGTCATTTACTGACTCTTCTGTCCGTCTCAGAAGATTCACATTAATATTGCTGCAGGCTGTAATTCAGGGAGCCCTGGGCAGTTTTAAGATGATAAATGAGTTTAATACAGCCGTATATTGCAGAGACATTATGTAACGCCTCTTGTCTCGAACATTTTACTGATTCCAGATTAGTGGAAATTAATAAACAAGTCACTGATGATTTGGAGAACTAGACTGTAGCCAAAACCTCGCGAGCTGCCTAACTAGACTGTATTTTAAGGCAACGTATCTGTACTCCTGACAGGAAAGCCGTTCCAGAAAAAAACGTGTTTATTTTGTATGTTAGCTTAGCAAAATGCTCTCTATTCACTAGTCAAACTCTTATCGGAATCAATTATGAATTACTTGTACTTCATATGATAAGCAAGCACGTAGAGCGTCTCAACTCACTTTCATTATATTTATTATTAAACAATTTATTTTATGAAATTTTACAGTAGTAATTTCTTATTTTGTTGTACTTTTAAAATTGCAATCTAATATAAAATTATTATTATTATTATTATTATGTTAAACAATTTATTTTTACAATGAAATTTTACAGTAGTAATATTTATTATTTTGTTTAATATTTTAATTTACAATGAAATTTTATAACAGTAATATTTATTGTTTTAATATTTTTATTAAAATATTTACAATGAAATTTTACAACAGTAATATTTATTATTTATTTTTTTATTTTATTCAGTTTTATTTTATTTTAGTACATTTCAGTTAGTTAGTTTTTTTATTAAGATTTTTTTTTAATAGTTCAATTTCAGTTAAAGATGATAACACTGGTAAACAGCAGACAGCAAGGCAGCTCACTATGATTTTGAACAGATCTTTTATCACACTGCATCTCATTCCCTTAAAAAAACATTCCAAATCTGCAGCAGTGACATATCTATCACTAGTTTCAACACCATGTGATTGAAAACAAACTAGTTGCATTGCAACACATCATGCACAGGGTTTCTCTCTCTGTCACGATTGCATAACACAGTTTGCAGCAGATGAATGTACGTGTGAGTGAATAAGAAGCGGGACGTGTTTCATTCTCGTGGCGGTGACACTACGGCGCTCAGACGCCGAGGGAGGTCAGAGCAACCAAACGCAAACGCTGACTGATTTAGCTCATTTGCTCCATTGTGTGCGGATTGCACGTCTCGTGAAACGCGGGCAGATTCCTGGCAAACCTAGAGCACGAAACAAACATTAATAACCATAATGCCATGTGTAATTGTTCTCATTCTCCTTTCAATCCATTCTTGGTTTTGAGATGCCGAATGAAATCGTGTCACTTCATAACTGATTCAATCTTTCATCCGACTGTTTTAACCGAGCTGTTATGGGAAATTGGAGCCGACCGTGGGTTTGCAGTAACAGCCGCTCGGTTATTACGGCGATAAAGTGGCTTAATCATAACACCGAGCGTCATTATTATCAGATTATGATTAGAGTATAATCATCTCTGATGACCATCCCCGCAGAAAGCTAAAATGATTATGTTACGTAAATATGTCTAATGTGAATCTGTTTATAAAATTTATCAGATGATTTTATCTTGAACGTCTCTAATGTCACTTAAATGAGCATTCAGAGTGTTTTAACGGACAAAACAGACTCGCAAAACGCCCATGTAGTCAGAGACGCGGCCTGAGTTCGACCTAAACGTTTATCAATCCAGTCTTCCCCTTTATAATGTCGATAAAAAGCAGAAAAGTAAACAAATAAATAAATAAATAAAAGTAAATATATAAAAACAAAATAAAATAAACAAAAATACAATTAACTAAAATAAGATATAAAGAATATAAATAAAATAAAGAAAAATGTAAAACAAAAATAATGAAATCTAAAATAAAATAAAGCAGAATAAAGAATAACATTAATAATAAAGAATAAAATTAAAAAATGAAATTAAAAATAGTTAAAATAAACAAAGAACTTAAAATAACAATTAAAAAAAAAATAAAGAATAAAGAATAAAATAAAAAAAAATAAAGAACTTAAAAGAACACTTAAAAATACAGAATAAATAAAATAAAAATAATAGCAGCAGCTGGAGGGGAAGCAGCAGAAAAATAAGAAACTGGTTTGCAAACATGCTGTTGTAAGCTAAACATCGCTCTCCGCTGTGTTGTTTACAAAAGCAAAGCCTGCGTAGTGCTCTTACCTCGTGCACATGTGTTGACTAGTTAACAGTGTGTAAATGTGGGTGTGGATCAACCCAGCGCTTTGGGATTACAAACTTGGCTGGCGTGTTGAAAACAGCACGCCCTGCTCTTCAGCTCAAACACGTGGAGAGTAAAACACAAGCATTTAGAGCATGAAATCTGAGCAACGGTTAAGCGGATCTAAAAACAACTTGCTACAAAGTTACTGTGAATCACTAATTAGTCATTTAAATGACAAACACACTCATGGTTCACTTATCTCATACAAGTTCAGTAACAAATGTTTACGGGACTAAATCAAGGATGTGAATCAATTAGGAAGGTGTCAAGATGGCCGATTCGCAACACTTAAATTAAATATAATTAAATTAAAAAGTTTACCCAATAAACCACACAGTAACTGTTGGACTTTCTGTTGTAATTTTAAAGTTGTACCCTAAAATAATAATAATAATAATAACAACAATAACAACAACAACAACAACAATAATAATAATAATAAATATTATTATTATTATTATTATATTTTTCTTAAATACAGTTTATTTTACTATGAAGTTTAACAATAGTAATATACATTTTGTTACATTTTTTAATTAGTAATAATAATAAGAATAATATTATTACCTCATGCACATAATAATAACAATAACAATAATAATACTTTTTTCTTAAATACTCTTCATTTCTGTTTTACAGTAGTAATTAAGTATTAAAATTAAGTAAATAATTAAGTATTAAAATTTATTATTATTATTATTATTATTATTATATATAGTCACATTGATGTAATCACAAACTTGTTTGGAATAAATAAATAAATATTAATTTGCAAGTTATCATCAGGAAAAAAATGCTAAAAAAAAAATCAGGAAATAAAAAAAACATTAAATAACCAGTTAAATTAATAATAGTCAGACAAAAAAAAAAAACAGTCACAATAACAGATTTTTTCTACTTTTTTTTTAAGCAAATACATCTTAAGAAGGCTTTCTGATTGATGTCTGGCTCAGCATTCAACTCACTAAATAGTTAAAATATGTAGTTTTCCATATCCACATCCAAATTTCAGCCAAGAAGCTCTTATTTACCAGCCCAGATGTTAAACAACCACACCGCATGAGCATTATCACTATACATCAGCCTATTTGCTTCAGCCGTCTGCTATAAGTAAAGAGATGTACGCTTCAGCCGGCCCTTCAGAGGAAGAGAATAATGTCTTCATCTCTCTCCAGGCTGTTATGTAAGACAGAGATCACGAGTGTCGACTCTCTCA
Organism: Tor tambroides; assembly: GCA_021397915.2. NCBI lineage: Eukaryota > Metazoa > Chordata > Actinopteri > Cypriniformes > Cyprinidae > Tor > Tor tambroides. The sequence goes on from JAFVLL020032906.1 coordinate 20,049, forward strand.
CCAAAACTGCCTCCCATCATCCCGCACAGGTGATAAACGACACGCAGACGCAGACCAGCGTTTAGCGCAGAGAAAAATTCCTATTCGCCCGTCCTTAAACACACAGCGCTCTCGTTCCACAAAGCGTTCTCCTTCCATCATCGGCGTTTCCCATCCCTTGGCCGCAGGAATTAGCATTGCATTATTAATCATATCGGAGAGACGTCACTGTAGCAGACAGCGAGACAGATGGAAAGCAACCAATGCAATTCAGATCAAGACAACATGGTGCAAGAATGAACACAGTACTAGTGTCATCAAAAATAACAATTTTTTGTTACTCATCAATACCGAAATATCTAAAATGGTTTCAATTCCGTTTTTTTTTTTTTTTTTCCCCCTCGCAGTATCGATACACAGATACCTGGAACGCCATAAGCTACATTACTTTTGTGAAACAAGTTACATTACTTTTGAAGTTTCTGCGAAATGGTGCCCTCTGGCTTATAGTATGAATTAAAAAAAAAAAACAAAAAAAAAAACATACACTACAATGTGGTTATAGCGCTCCATAAAGCTCACCCTATTTTGAGTAAAAATGTGAAAAATAATACTTCTCTCTAAAGAAATTTCAAGGAAACATATGCGGTGTACAGTATAATTTTTGTATAGTGTTTTACCACCTCAAGAAGGTTTTATTAATAAAAAAAATATGGCTCATAAAAATATACCTTGTCATGGACTGTCCTTCTTACATTTAACTTATCAAAAATCAAAAAAAAAAAAAAATCTAAAATTTCTATTTAAATATCATTGAAATTAGTTGTATCACACATTAAAGGCAATGATGTGACCATTTTTCCCTGAGGTAACGAAAATAGTATCAAATAACGATATTTTTCAAGGTATTGTATCAAATTTAGAAATTTGAGTATTGTGACAACACTACAGGATATTAGGGGTGTGCGCTACGACTAATTTCAGTGACGTTTAAACAGAAATTTTGTAAGTCGACTAGTCTAAACCCTCGGAAGAGGGTCAAAAACCTTGCGCACATATGTGATCCATTTAAAATTCGTAATCTATGAATTAAACAGTCAAATAATTCTAGATACCTCATTATCCAAATTGTTCTTGTTTTCTATTAAACTGATCAATTTTACAAAACTGATGGCAACAAAAGCAGCAGACGTGCTGAATGAAAATGCAAATTCACTCTCTGACAGTAGGTGACGCTTTTGTACAAGTAGAAATACAGCGGTTGCCATGGTTACTCCTGTAAACAAAGTGGCGCTGTGCATATAAACACTGGCCGTTTCTCAATATGCGTTCTTGTCTGTACTTGTGTTCTTGTGGACTTGTGAAACGTCATCAGTAGTCGCCCAAGTACTGTTCCAATTCAAAGTTCACATCGAGCCAAGTACAGTTCAAATCCCCGGATGTGTCCTTGCTCCGCCCCTTTTATCAAGGATGCATTCAGAGGTGACTTGTGCGAACTTGAGGCAGCGAGATATCCCAGAATGCATTTCGCACCAATCAGCGAGCGTTAATGGCGGAGGGGAAAAGCGCAAAATTTTCAAAATATTACTGTTATTGTGTCATGAAATGCCATTCTAAGAGTATTTCAGGCGAGAATATAGTTGTCTAAAACTCAAATGTGCGGTTTATTTTTAAAGATAGCGCCTATTTGAAAATTTGCTTCGCCGATTTCGGAGACGTGAGCTCCACGCGAACAGCGGGCGCTCAGTGCTCATGTATCCGCCGAGAGCAGCCTCACCGCGGCTAGTCCTTCTGACATTTGCCGCTGGCTCTGATGTCTCTGTAGTGGCTAAACATGAGATATAATTCGTTTTGGGTAAATCTAACAGGCAATATTTGGTCTCATGAATCTATTATTTCTTCCAAGTCATATCGTTTTGGCTGAGCACAAAGTTATGTTTCATAAATTATTTATTAATCGTAATACAGCGCTGACTTAATGTTACATACATTTGACTGAATTGTTTGCTTTTGTCTTTATTTCCTATTACATAAGTCTCTTATACTTTATACTTATATAATGGCTATTATTGTTCATTAAAACTGACATTTAACCAAAAAGGCAGAGTTGTGCTTGTCATATTTCATTTTATTATACATACAGTGAAGATAATCAGAGTATGTGCACATAATACCTAAACCACATATTAATGTTTTATGTTTTTAAAATTAAAATGAAAAGAGGGTTGTGTTTTATATTTTGAAGAAAACAAAAAGGCAGTGGTGTTTGATGTCATTTTGTTTTATTGTAATGCATGTATGCATTACATGAACCACATTTTTGTGGCTATTAATATGTTTAAATGAAACAGAGAGGCAACGCTGTTTGATATAATATTTCATTTCACTGTAATGTATGTACGTTCCCTGGACTACATTTTTGAAGCTATTAATATGTTTACATGAAAACAAAAAGAGGCAGTGGTGTTTGATATCGTATTTCGTCGTATTGTAATACAGTGTAGATAACTTAGGCGAGCTGACTGACGTTATCAAGTACGCTGCTGTTCCATTTGCAGAATTACCGGACTTGTGTCCTCCCGTCCTCGGAAGTTCACACTCCCGAGTCGAACTTGCGAAGTCCGAACTTCCGAGGACGCAAGTCTGAACTTTGCGTACTTGGTATTGAGAAACTGCCACTATTTTATTATGATGTGTGCACACCAAAAGTAAAGTGAATATTAGCATTTCATTAATCGCTCTAGATTACTTGCAGAAAGTTTTTCGGGTCACTCGTATGAATAAAAACATTGTGCAATGAGGAGTGTCTTCATGCACTTCAACAACAACAACAACAACAACGTCAAACTGGACGTGTCAATAAGCTCTTCGCTGATTGGCTTGCATTGCAAGTAGCCGGACATTGCATTATGCAAATGTCCGGCTAGTATTTTCATTGTCGACCAGCAGCAGCAGTTCTATTTTGTCAACTAGCCAACTAGTCTCGCACATCCCTAGCATGGAGATGCCCATCAGAAACCAACCGATAACATGGTGCAGGAATGAACATGGTAGAAGGTCATTTCGCGCTGTATCACAAACACAGAAAGTGAACGCACATGCTAGCGTTTGGACTGAAGTCGTGGACTGAGTGTCTGGTGTTCAGCCTGTTCCTCCATGAATAAGACATGGAGACAAATGTTCTCACATTCAGACCTGCCAGAGCAGACTCGCTCTCTAATGACTCATCTGAATCAGATTCATGTGCATCTGTTCCTGAACTCAAGCTAAACTGCTAGCGTTCAACAAATATGGGTTTTTTTAATGGTCACTCATGATGGTGATATGTAAAAGGTGAACAAACAAACAAAATAATTTCTATTGTCCATCTAAAAAACCCTGTAAACCACCCAGCAACAAGCCAAACCTCCTTAGCAACCTGTTAGAACACTCTAGCAACCACCCAGAATGCCATATAAACCATATACTGTAGCAACCAGCCAAACCTCTTTAGCAACCAATAGCAGCCTGTCAAACCTATTTAACAACCACCAGAATGCCCTAGTAACCATATTGCAATCAATCAGACCTTCTAAATAACCCCCGAAATCCCCTAGCAACCACCCAGAATGCATTAAAAACTATATACTGCAGCAACCAGTCAAACCTCTTTAACAACCACCAGAATGCTCTAGTAACCATATTGCAATCAATCAGACCTTCTAAATAACCACAGAAATGCCCTAGCAATCAGCCAAAATGTCCTAGCAACCTCCCAGACTGCCCTCAAAACCATACAGCAACCATTCAAAACTTGTTAACCACTAGAACACCATAGCAACTAGTCAAAATGCCATAGCAACTACCCAGAGTAGCAACAGTAGTAGTATAGCAAGAGGACAAAACTCATTAACAACCACCAGAGTCCCCTAGCAACCAGCCTAAACACCCTAGCAACCAGCCACAACGCCTAAAAAATCCTATACTGTAGCAATAAGGTAAACCTCATTAACAACTACCCAGAATACCCACTCAGAATTCTGTAGAAACCATACACTGTAGTAACCAGTCAAATCTTGTCAACGACCACCTGAATGCTCTGGCAACCAGCCAAAAAACACCCTAGCAACCACCCAGAATGCCCTAAAAATCATATAGCAATCAGCAACAAATCATTATCAACAACAAAATGTCCTGGCAACCAGCCAAAACACTCTAGCAACCACCCAGAATGCCCTAGAAATCATATAGCAATCAGTAACAAATCATTATCAACAACAAAATGTCCTGGCAACCAGCCAAAACATCCTAGCAACCACCCAGAATGCCCTAGAAACCATACAGCAACCAGTCACAACTCATTATCAACAACAAAATACCCTGGCAACCATACAAAACACCCTAGCAACCAACCAGAATGTCAAGAAATCATATAGCAACCAGTTACAACTCATTAATCAACAACAAATTGCCCTGGCAACCAGCCAAAACACCCTAGCAACCACCCAGAATGCCCTAGAAACCATATAGCAACCAGTCACAACTCATTATCAACAACAAAATACCCTGGCAACCATCCAAAACACCCTAGCAACCACCCAGAATGTCAAGAAATCATATAGCAACCAGTAACAACTCATTAACAACAAAATGCCCCGGCAACCAGCAAAAAACACCCTAGCAACCACCCAGAATGCCCTAGAAATAATATAGCAATCAGTAACAACTCATTATCAACAGCAAAATGACCTGGCAACCAGCCAAAACACCCTAGAAACCACCCAGAACACCCTAGCAACTATGCAAAGCATTCTAGCCTCATGGCAGTGACTTTTGCATTAGATAAAGACTACTTACAGTTTCTTTATCTAGTTTCATTCAATAATTATTTCATTTAAAAAGAGAAATATGCATTATTTGAATGTCAAAGTTGAAACCTGAGGGCAAACAGAAGTAACACAAACACAAGCTGCGCAAACAAAGCAGCAGAGGGCGCCGATCAAAAGAGCTTACTTGCACTTCAAATGCTGATTATTCAGTTTTATTGCTAATTATTGTCTGAAAAATTAAGCAATAAAGAAAAAGTAAGCAACAGCTGATGCAAGACGTGCAAGAAGTAAAGTAAGCCAGAAGCAGCTGTCTGAAGAAGCAACACAAAAACACCAGCCATCGCTGCTGCTGCGACCTATGGCTGTACAGCATCTCTGAACCGTCGTCATGGACTAAAAGAGTTGCGCAACAACCATAACGCTCTGTTCTCACAGAGGTAAAGAATGCAGAGCGCTTGTCTAATTTAACACATGGGATATATATAGATGAGCACGTCTCTCCTTTCAGCGAGATTCCTCAAGCTAGGAAAGCCTGCAGGACACATACACACAATAACTCACACGTAAAGACGCATAAACGTGTCTAGACGCATTTTGAAAGAGCTGCGAAGGTGGTGAGCAGGTTGAGCGAGTGTGAAGGTTTCACAAACACACTCTCGGGTAAGTAGTGGATGGAAAAATCTACATAAACAACAGAACGAAAGAGCCGGGATTGAAAGCCAGGGCTCCCTCGTGCACGCCACTACAACAATGAATGTGTTTCTATGACACAGCAGTGCTGACAAATCCACTTTTGAAAGCGGCCAGAATCACCCCACCGCCCTTCAGGAACGTGTCAGCGGTCGGCAAAGCCTTCCCCAGCTGGAAACATGACTTGACTTAAACTACGAGCCAATCGCACAGAGGTGGCGAGGCACACTACTCGTGGGTGGCGTGAAAGCACTCGATGGAAACAATAAATATACACACATGGAAGAGCACTGCAGGGGATGCTGGGACCAAAACATTGGAAGAAATCACACTGAGTGGAGGAAGAACATAACTGGAGAAATATCTGAAATAACCTTTAAAATCTGATGTATGGTGGCCTCGGAGAGTATTTGGTCACTTAAGACACACTTAAAATGTTTTTGAAGGTCATTGCATTATATAAAATAATATATAAATAGTAATATAATTTTTTTATATATATATAAATGTGATATATTACATGCTAACTAAATGTTATAATTTCAAATTTTTAAATAATTTTAGTGTCACTGTGTTTTGAGCAATTTAATGGTTTTCATATTATATATATATATATATATATATATATATATATATACACACACACACATATATAAAAGGTTTCTATGAAAAACATTAAGTTAATCAAAAGTGTCAGCAAAATTACTTTAAATTATAAAATGTAGTTAGCATGTAATATATCATTTTTTATTTTAACAGTTTTATAGTACAATTTTAATAGTATAATATAAACGTTATACACTAACGTTCACAAGTTTAGGGTCAATTTTTTGACATGATGATTATTGCACAGGTGTGCCTTAGGCTGGCCACAATAAAAGGCCACTCTAAAATCTTTCTGTAACTTGGTGTGATATTTTTATTTTGTAGTATTTTATATATTTTGTGACATCAAGTGTGACTTGTGCATACCAACATTTTTTAGGACTATAAATAATCCAATAAAAATAATAATGATGAAAGTTGCTTTGCAAATGAAGCAAGAAGAAACACAGAAGCTCCCTGGTGGATGTTTCAAAGAACAAACAGATGCTAAAAGCAACTACCAATTTGTGAAGATTCACGGTGCATTCGTGTCGGAAGGATTGAATTTACGCACATTAACGACACCCAAAAAAGTTATAACTGCCATTAGGAAACTTGAGACGTTTGAGTTTGAGGCCTCATTTTAATTATGATGGATCCTAAGCTGTATTGATCGTGACTTCTAATTGTGAATGCTGAAGATACAATTTAGTTGAGTTGCACTCTGTGTACCATTGATGAATAATAGTGATAAAGCTTGCCGAAAATTACTACTCACGCTAAGCTCTAGGCCACGACTCAGAGCCTGATTGTGCAGATCTGAATTACAGCCATTTAGGACTAGAAAAAAAAGAAGAGGTAAAAGACTGTCACAGGCGTTCAAGGACAACCGCATGTGAAAGCAAGAGATGACATGAAATAAACATTTTCTTCCTCTACTGCACACACACACGTTTGCTAAATCGGAAGAAGCGTTGAATATTAAACATCTCACGAGGGAGGCCGTGATCACTCCTTCAGCAGTATGAATAGAGGAACTATTAGTGTAATGAGGGTTAAGAGGACATATTTACACTTTAAAGAATCTTATTTTTCCCCCCAGTCCATTTATAAGGCTAGTCAAGGCTTCACGCCCCAAAAAAAACAATCATAATTGAGTTTTCCTGACCCTTATAATTACACACACTGTCTTCGCTAGTGTAACTTTAGAAGACCTTAATATAAATGAGCGATACAGCAAAAAAAGATGATATTTTATATATTTTGACATTTCAGCACTGGTTGGGATTTTTTTCCAAATCAGATTAGCTATAATTTCAACAAAAATAGTCATTGTAGCCAATTAGATTCAACATATTTTATGCAATAATCAAAATTATCTATTAAATCTATAATCTAATATTTAAAAACCTATAATAAAACTCCATTTAAAAATAATCAAGGCATGTTTAGTTTTAACCAAAAAGTCATTATAGCCAATTAGATTCAAAACGATTAACGGCAGAAGCAAAACAATCTCTAAAATCTATATTCTAATCTATTAAAAAGAAATATAAATATATATATATCAAGGTATGTTCATGTTCAACCAAAAAGTCATGAGACACTTTACATGTACTTGCCTAAAACGCAAGAAGCCAAATAATCTCTAAAGAATATAATCTAATCTATGTATTAAACTCTATAATTATAAAAATAATTACAGCCAATTAGATTGAAAATAAAAATCTAAAATGTATAAATATATAATCTAATGAATCTTAGTTAGTAAATAATAATAAAAATTATAATAACTATTAAAAATAATTAACATGTTTCCTTTCAACCAAAGTCATTATAGTCAATTAGATTCAAAATATTTAATGCAAGAACCAAAATATATAATTAAACTATTTAAAAATATTCAAGGCATATTTTATGAGTAATTTTATATTTATCAAATTGAAAACGTCACAAAAGTAGTACACTTTTAATGTGAATAAATCACTGAATCAAACTTTTTAATCAATTCACTGAATCAGTCTGAACTGATCAAACTTCAAAACACTTTGTGCTACTGCAAAATCTTAGTTTTATATCAGCATAATAACTGTGCACATAATGTGAATATGTAATATATCGCCCGGCTCTACTCGTAGATGGATGGCTAAACACTGAATAAGTATGAAAAAAAAAACGTGCTTGCGGAGGGAAAAGCTAGAAAGGATATGTTTTTCTACGCCCGTCCTCGCTCGACACATGGGCACAGAGCAGGGCAGCTTGGGACGCTATAGCCGGGGCCCCCGAAGGGTCCGATCTGTGGCCTGTGACTGCCGCGTCTCTCATGTGCGGCGATGTGCGCCGTTCCCTCCAGCCGCGTCCATCTGTTGTCGCAGGGAGCGTGAGGTCTGTGTGATCTTCTGCTGAGAACAGCCTTCTGGCTAATGCCTGTGACCACATACACTTTCTCTTTATTTCATTGCTCATATTCCTTTGGGTACTGTCCAGAAAAAATAAATAAATAAATAAAATAAAATAAAATAAAATAAAATAAAATAAAATATATATATATATATATATATATATATATATATATATATATATATATATATATATATATATATATATATACATGACATATACACAGGTCCTCTCAAAATTAGCATACAGATAAAGTCTTCATTATTTTCTGTAACGTACTGATAAACATTAGACTTTCATATTTTAGATTCATTACACAACTGTGTCTAAGCCTTTTATTGTTTTTAATATTGATGATTTTGGCATATGCTCTAAGTGAAAACCCAAAATTCCTATCTCAAAAAATTAGCATATTTCATCCGACCAATAAAAGAAAAGTGTTTTTAATACAAAAAAAGTCAACCTTCAAATAATTATGTTCAGTTATGCACTCAATACTTGGTCGGAATCTCTTGCAGAAATGACTGCTTCAATGCGTGGCATGGAGGCAAATCAGCTCAGGCACTGCTGAGGTGTTATGGAGGCCCAGGATGCTTCGAGAAGCGGCCTTAAGCTCATCCAGAGGTTGGGTCTTGCGTCTCTCAACTTTCTCTTTCACAATATCCCACAGATTCTCTATGGGTTCAGGTCAGAGAGTTGGAGCAGGCCACTGAGCACAGTGCAATACCATGGTCAGTGCAAACCATTTACCAAGTGGTTTTGGCACTGTGAGCAGGTGCCAGGTCGCTGAAAAATGAAATCTTCATCTCCATAAAGCTGCTAGCTGCATTGACCCTGCCCTTGATAAAACATTGTGGACCAACACCAGCAGCTGACATGGCACCTCAGACCATCACTGACTGTGGGTATTTGACACTGACTTCAGGCATGGCATTTCCTCTCCCCAGTCTTCTCCTCCAGACTCTGGCATCCTTGATTTCCGAACACATGCAAAATTTGCTTTCATCCGAAAAAGTACTTTGGACCACTGAGCAACAGCTTCAGTGCTTTCGTTTCTTGTAGCCCAGGTCAGGCGCTTGCCGCTGTTTCTGGTTCAAAAGTGGCTTGACCTGGGGAATGCGGCACCTGTAGCTCCATTTCCTGCACACGCTGTACACGGTGCCTGATGTTTCTACTCCAGACTCAGTCCACTGCTTCCAAGCAGGTCCCCCCAAGGTCTGGAATCGGTCCTTCTCCACAATCTTCCTCAGGGTCCGGTCACCTCTTCGTCAGGCAGCGTTTGGCCACACACTTTTCCTTCCCACAGACTTCCCACTGAGGTGCCTTGATACAGCACTCTGGGAACAGCCTATCTGCTCAGAAATTTCTTTCTGAGTCTTACCCTCTTTGCTTGAGGGTGTCAATGATGGCCTTCTGGACAGCAGTCAGGTCGGGCAGTCTTACCCATGATTGCGGTTTTGAGTAATGAACCAGGCTGGGAGTTTTTAAAAGCTCTCAGGAATCTTTTGCAGGTGTTTAGAGTTAATTAGTTGATTCAGATGATTAAGTTAATAGCTCGTTTTAGAGAACCTTTTCATGATAGTGCAATTTTTTGAGATAGAATTTTGGGTTTTCATGAGCTGTATGCCAAAATCATCAATATTAAAACAATAAAAGGCTTGAACTACTTCAGTTGTGTGTAATGAATCTAAAATATATGAAAGTCTAATGTTTATCAGTACATTACAGAAAATAATGAACTTTATCACAATATGCTAATTTTTTGAGAAGGACCTGTATATATACATACACACACACATACACACACTGTATTTTTGATCATATTTTAATTTATTTACACATTTTGTGTGCAGTCGGCTTGATAGGGTTTATTTAAATAGGAGTAACTACAATTTCAAGCGAAACAATTATGGCCAGTTAGATTTTTTAAAAACGTAAATGAAAGTTTTTTTTTTTTTTTTTTTTTTTTTTTAAAAGTATAATAAGAAATATATAATAAAATTTTATATAATAATTACATATATAATTTTTAAACTACATTATTAATACAACCATTTTATATAATTACTTTGCATATATTTATATAAATGCATAACACTAATATAAACCATGTATAGATGTTTTACAATGTTTTAGGAGTTTATAAACACAAATATAGACACTATATACATACATACACACATACTGTGTGTGTGTGTGTGTATATATATATATATATATATATATGTGTGTGTGTGTGTGTGTGTGTGAGAGAGGTGTTCAACTGGGATTAGGACTTGGTTTTATGTAGACCAGTCAAGTTCTTCCACACTGACTGAATCAATCATTTTCTTTTTGAACCTTGCCTTATACACAGAGGTATTGTCATGTTAGAATAGAAAAGGGTCCTGTTCAAACTGTTGCTATAATAATAATAATAATAATAATAATAATAATAATTCATATATATATATATATATATATATATATATATATAATATATATATATATATATATATATATATATATATATAATTATTTCATATATACTATTATACTTCATATATATATTATATTTTTGTATATAAATAAATATATTTTACAGCTGCATATTACAATACTGAATAAATTTCTTGCAATATTTGTTTGTATTTTGATATAATGTATATAAAATGTATATCTGAATTGCATACCAAAATATAAATTAGGTAAAAACTACTAAAAATCTAAGCAATATATAATATATTTTATAAATACAAATATTATGTAATTATTGTAATGCATGTAATTATTTTTATTTAAAAAATATATAAATTGTGTAATATTTAATAAAAACAAAAGAGACTTCCATGAAGTTTTCTGAACAAACAAATCATTAAATATGAGTTATGAATCAATTCACTGAAATGGACAGTTCAATGAAATTAATCAAATTTATGAAGTCAAGACAAGAAGGATCTGGTTTAGAAAACCTAATGTTCAAATAAAAAGTGCAGAGCAATATAATTGCAATGTACACAATTAGCATTCTCCGATGCGGTGAAGGCATCCTAATAAGTTGGATTTGCCAGCGTGATGGGGCAGAGAAGCATAACCGCCTCATTTTGCTGCTGTGCAAACTCTTTCTTTTTGCCAAAGTCATTTGTATTAGCTGTGGAAAGCATTAATCTCTTTAGCCTACAAAGGCTGGATCCAGGTCCCAGACCTCCTCCAATGCCGTTCCACTGATGCTGCCCATCGCTCCGCTCCCAAAGTAACGTGAAATCCTAAAAAAAAACCTCTATTTTCTCTTTTCATGCCGTTTTTCTCTCAGCCGGGGCCTCGGGGCACCAAAGGGACCGGCAGGACGCCCACACACATGCAAACACACTCAAACGACAACACAAACCTGCATAAACGTCAATGAGACTCGGAGACGCACAGCTGAATATGCATGCCATCAATGAATTCATACACCTAAAACTCTTCAAATAATTGAGTGACAATCTGTTGTGACAGAATGTGTCTTTCGCTAAACAGTCAAACCTGAAGCGACACGATGATGAGCGGTTTCATGAAGAGTTAGATAACAGCCGCTGAAGTACTCACACCTGCGCTAGCGGGACTTTTTTAGCATTAAAATATCATATGAGTTTATATCTATATGCAGTGAAGCTTTCAGGTTCACATCTACAAACATCACCAGTGTCAGGAGGAACTAACTAAAAGCTGCGCTGCTACAAACTTTATGTCTTTCAGTAGCATGAACGCAACTCAGTTTTTCAAAACAGTGTCACCTCAGCAGTATGTATAGGTATTTATTTATAGGTATTTATATAGAGAGAACATAGACTGAACAAGTAACCTGAAGAAATAGTGTTTTTATAATAAACAAATTGTATAATTGTGCAAATATCAAGAGCTTATTTATATACAGAGAGAGAGAGAGAGAACATTTTGCATATATTTTAGTATCACTTTTTAACGATTACATTTTATTTTTATATTTTGTTTTTGTTTTCATTTTAATTTTAGTAACTTTGTGTTTCTGCCACTTTTTATGAAAATGTCTATTTAGCTTTTGTTGTTTTTTGATTTATTTTAGTGCTTCCTTAAACTAAATGAAAATTTGAATTATTGCAGCTACCTAAAATAAATTTAGTCTTTTTTATACATTATTTTGTTTCATCTAATGTTTATTTCTTTCAAGTAATAAAAACTGTTTTTATGGTTTTAATTTTAGTTCATTAAAATATATAAATCTAAACAATTGTAATAGTACTATTTTAAGATAATATTACCACATTTCACCACCCATTTACTTTTACAATTTTTAATTGACGATTCTCAATGCATTTTTTTAACTACTGCATTTAAGAAAAATTGTAACAATTTTCTAAATTAAAATCAACATTTTTTTTTTATTTAAATGCAGTACAACAAATGCTAACATCATGCAAATAATTTGAAATACATATTTTATTATTCTTTGTCACAGTAATTAAATGACTACTTCATATTACACTAATTATACATTTATATATTGTACAGTAACTGTAAATAATGTCATATTGCAAAAACTGTTAGTGAACCTAATAGTCTTTTTTATTGTTTATTCAAGATATAAATAATATAACATTAATATTAATGTTAATAATAATAATAATAATAATACACCAAATAAAATAAGAAAAATAAGAAACAATTGCTTTTCCAACACTAAATATCACGACCACAGAACTGTGCAGGTATAAACAAAGTGCCCTGTTTTTGGTATCTAAACCTCACTGAGTCTGTAAGGTTGATTGCATATCTCACTTCTCTTTCTGATGGCTCTTCTTGTCTGTTTTGCTTGGCCACAACTGTAAGTGTCTCTTGTACCTAATTGGGTACAAATGAAGACCGATCCTTTATCGCTCGCACCTACCCATAGTCAGAACGTCAGATGACTTTCGCAACGAATTGAGCGAGAACAGAGCACATTAGTGCAAATCTCTGGTCACTCAAGCACAGAAAACAGCGTTGAGCTTAGCAAAATGGAGCGTAACGGAGACGGATAGTCCTGGCCTCTGAAAGAGTCACACCTCAGCGAAGGGCGGCACAGGCTAGACCTGATCCTTCAACCACTATTAGTCTCTTTCTGCTTCTGCTCCAGTTTAGTGTGACCTCGCTGCAGGCCGAACAATGACCTCATGTGGCATTAGTTCACTCTGAAGTCAAAGCATTTTTAAGAGGCGTTTCACAGTGTAAATTTAATTTAATAAAAAAAAAATAAAAAAAAACTCAAATAGTCCTTTTACATTCAAATATCTAAAATCACCTTAAAGTCAACAGCACTACTTAAGCGTGGCAAATTAATTGTTAATTCCATAAATACCATCCTTGTAATCTCATTTAATATGAGCTTATAAGCTTAATAACAACAATAAAGATAATACCCAGCCAATGTATGAATTGAAAGTTGATGAAATCTTCAGTGCAGAGCAAGTTGCGGTGAATAAAAGCATCTGCCAAAGGCATAAGCGGAAACGTAGCAATACAAATATTCAGTTTAAAGTAGTTTTCAACAGAGTTTACCACATAGTTGAGTTGTACTTTCATAGCTTTACAGATAACAGTTAGCATGACATTCAAAACCTGAGATCATTTATATACAAATATGTACCTACATATATTCAAAACACTAAATGTTAGACAAATGTTAGAAAATGAATGATAAAAATCAACTCAATAAGAGAGTCTGTAAATAAAATAAATGTGGTGCCAAACTCTAATAATTAAATAATTAATGTAAAACTGTCATGAACTTGTATTAAGGAAATATTCTGCATTTAATCTTTGGAAAAAAACAAAACTTTAACATGTAAATAATTTACATTAGATTTTATTATTATTAGTATTATTTTACTGTATTTTTTTTTTTTTTTTTCAATTTTCATTTCTAAAGTAGAAATTAGTAAAAGTAGTCTTTTTTTTCCAACCCAGATTTAGGCAAATGCCATCCTTTAAGATGACAGACCTTAATGATATAATGTTGTTTCCTTGTATATTTGGCTTTACTGAAAAAAAAAAAAGATTAATGAAACTATAGCATTATGAAAATGAGACATACTGAGAAAGTTGAAAATTGATAAAACTATACGTGTTTCATAATGAAATTCTCACTTAATAAGGTAATAATGTAATACTTTTCATGAATGGAAAGTAAAGAACATTTTTGAACTAGTGAAATTAAAGCAGCATAGCATTTGTCACTAATCCAAAAAATCCAAGTATCGTTTGAAGTAGAGAAAAACATTCTCTTAAAGTGAAGTGACAGCGTAATCCCAGACTCAATAGAGTATTCAGTTCAACAGCGTTTCATATCCAGCCACTCCAGCAGTCCTTTACATGCAACACAACCGCAGAGGCCCTGACAGGTGACCCGTGCCATAGAGCGAGGCTTCCTGCAAACGACAGACGCACAAACACAACACACTAAAGGTTAACGTGTTTGCATTCTGTGATTTGGAAACAGGCTCTTCCTGCCAGGCGAGATGCATGCACTGCCTCAGGTTCAGCTCCAGAATCCAAAGAGACTAAATTAGAGCTTTTCTTACGAAGCAACCGGCCAAGACACACTGCCACCGCTAACACTCAAGACAAACGACAGAGCTGGGAAAATCACACGTAATCCACAGCGCTGGGAATGTGTTCAGAAACCTGAGTCATGCAACTAATGCAGTGACATTTCCACGACGGAAAAACTGAAGCATCCTTCACAATAATACAGACCTGAGATGTTTCTGTTTGCATCTGCAGTAAAAGAGCATGACATCTACCCATTTAGAACAAATGACTAAAAATACTTTTATAGGGAAAGTAATTATTACATCGTAAAAGGCACACAATGATATTAAATTTCTGGCCAAAACTATAAGCAATAATTATTTTCATACTATCGCCGATAACCAATAAATGGACAATAATATATTCCATTAATTATTTCTATTAACTAATGCATTAATATGCATTAATTTTATTTTGTCTACGCAAAAATAAACTACTTACAAACTAAAAGCATTTTAAACACAACAAGAGTAATTAGACATTACAACATTATAATGTACAGTATGAAAAAACGGACATTAATTTTGACAAGTTTTTTGTTCAACTAAGTGCTAAATGACAGCAAATGAAATCAAAATGTAAAAAATACACTTAAAGGGGTCCTATTATGCTTTTTCACTTTTTGAATTTTAGTCAGTGTGTATGTTTGGGCATAAAACGATCTACAAAGTTACAAATCTCAAAGTCCACTCCAAAGGGAGATATTTCGTTTTTTAAAAATCCCTTTTCAAGAACTACAACGAACGGCTCGTTTGGACTACAAAGTTGTTTTCCTGTATTTGTGACATCACAAATTGTAAATCCCGCCTACAGAAATTTGAATGGTTGGCAGGTGGGAAGAACGCTTGGTTGAGCTCTGCACGTTTCAAAATCGAAACCCAGTGCGGGTGTTTTTATATCACTGTATTTCTGATGGAAACCAACTGTTTTCAGAAAATTTTGGATGTCATTTTCATTTCATCTTGCATGTAATGTCTGATAAAGCAGCGTTTGTGAGCGGAGCTCTGTTTTGTGTACAGCGTTACCGGGGAAACCTCTATCTCTCCCGCTCCAACAGCGCCTCCCGCTGGCAGAGAATTCATTTGCATATATATGCCGCCACAAAGTGTAAGTCTGTGGGACTATGGTATAAATAAATTCAACTGTATAACAGTTTCAGTGCAATTCATGTTATAATGTTAGAATTAAAGAACAATAAACAATACATATTGCACTTATCTGTACATAGTCAATGCAGTTATTTTAAAGCTGTTGTTGACATCCTATCTAAAACATGATTTAGCCAAAAAAACTTTAATATGTCTTGCAATATCCGTGCGTGCAAAGGTTCTGCGCTATCCTCTTGTTCAATATTCTCGAGGTCTGAATTGATGTGGCAATATTGACGAACTTGCTGTTTTGGCAAGGGGCGGGGCAATACTGAAATGCCGTCTAAGCTTTTCACCAATCACAACGCACTGGGGCAGCTAACCAATCACAACACATTTCGTTTTTCGGAAGGCGGGCCTTCATCAAACCCGGAACTAATCGAGCCGTTTGTGTCAGGCTGGGGAGAAAGGTATTAATGTAAACTATGTGAAAAATAATGCAATTTTCGAACCACCAAGCATGAGAGCATGTTCTAGTACACCCCCAAAACAAAATCAAGACTTTGTAAAAGAGCATAATAGGACCCCTTTAAATTACATTTAATTATTTTCATATCCAATATTGGCCGATATAAAATAATCTAATATCGGCCGATAACTGTTTCTGATATATTATGCATCTCTACAACATAAATAATTATTTTTAGATATTACTACTCATAACAGTAGTAGTTTTTTATAATTGGGTTTAGGGATGGGTACCGAGAACCGGTATTTTTTTGGACCGGTACGTAATTGGGTCAATACCGGACTACCGGTAGGCTTCGGGACAAACGATACTGTTATCGATAATTGCGTTGTTTTATCTCCGTATACTTCAATGTTAATGATGAATTAGAAGCTGCTGCTTGTCATTTTCCTTCACTGAATGATGTGTGTGTGATATCCACGCGCATGTGCGGTGTGTGTTTGCGTGCTATAAGTCATTGCGGCAAGAGTGAAACGTTCGAAAGTGTGGGCTCATGTTACAAAACTAAGCGACACCAGTGTCAGATGCAATATATGCGGTAGTGTAATAGTGAACAAAGGAGGCAACACCAGTAATATAATGAAACATTTACTAACAAAACACAACATCTAAGCTACCTCAAGCAATGCGCTGTGTTTACTATGTCTACCAGCTCCAACTGCAACTGCAACTCATTCACGTCAAATGTTGACTCAGCAGTAGAGTTACACTCACGAGACACTGCACTTATTCGCAATCACAAAAGTACATTATTTGCGTGTGCTTTAGTTTAAAGCCTTGCCGGTTAAACATTTCATTCGCGTGCTGCTCTGACGTGCCCTTATTCAGATCGCGTACACCTGAAGCATGCGTAAGTTACACTAAAGGCCGGTCAAACAGCACATGATTGCTTGGTTATATTAGTTATCGTCTGATTGCACTAATACTGTCAAAAACACACAATGTTTACATATAAACACAGTTAGTTATGTCTAAAGTGAAAGTAAATAGAGAGAAACAGATGCGTGCAGCTCTTAAAGGGACAGAATGCTGCCGATTTTCATTAAAGGGAGAGGTCACCCAAAAATTCAAATTCTGTCATTATTTACTCACTGTCATGTTGTACCAAACCTGTATTAATTTTTATTCTTGTCCTGAACACAAAAGAAGATATTTTGAAGACTGTTGGTAACCACTGACTTTGATAGAAAAAAGGAAGTCACTGGGGACCAGTAACTGTTTGGTTACCCACATTCTTCAAAATGTCTTTTGTGTTCAGCACAAGAATAAAAATTAATACATTCTTCAAAATAATTTTTATGTTTAACAGAAGAAAGAAACTCATTCAGGTTTAAAACAACTTGAGAGTGAGTAAATGATGACACAATTTTCATTTATGTATGAACTATTCCTTTAAATGTTAATAAAATAAAACACAAAGAGAAAAATAACTCCCTGCTCCTGACTGAAGAACTTTAATAAAGTTGCTCAAGTTCAGCAGTAATAAAAGAACTTGAAATTTTCAACAATTTTTCACATCATATCTTTTTGCACCAAATAGTATCGATAACAGTATCAATAAGTACCGGTATCGATAAGCAGTATCGGTATCGATAAAATGTAAACGATACCCATCCCTAATTGGGTTAAATATCCCATATCGGCCAATACGAAAATCTCCAATATCAGTTGATAACCAATATATAATTATACACAACTATTTCTGTTATGAGTAACAACATCTGAAATAGTTATTTCTGTTGTAGGGATACATAATATATCGGTAAGCTAACATATTGATTATCAGCCAAAACTGGAGATTTTTTATGTCCTGTATCAACCGATTTTGAATATTTACTTGAGGGGAACTGACTGTTAAAATATACTGTGCATCTCTACAGCAGAAATAATCAGATTGTATTATTCATTCCAGAAGTATTTGTTTATAATTAACAATTAAATATTCCGATATTGGCCAATACATAGAAAATCTCTAATATCGCCCGATAACCGATGTGTTAATTGATATGTTATGATATATTCCGCATCTCTACAACAGAAATCATCGTTTCAGACTTTATTACTTTGAACAGAAGTATTTATTCATATTAAAGTGACAAAAATAATTGCTAATTTGCGCTTTGTGCATTTTGATTGGAATACATCTCATCCAATCAAGCAATTACTTCCAGTCTAGTTGCATCCACTCTGAATGCAGAGTGTATTTTAAAGTTGCTTTTAAAAAAATGCATTAATGTAAAACGTACATTCTGAGTCAGGACATTGAGATATGAATAATGGCACCTTAGAGCCACTGGGTAGGTAGAGTAAGTCATTTGTCATTTAGCACACACTTTTATTCAAAGAGCAACTCGGGGTTAAACAACTCCTGCGTGGAGGTTTCAAATGATAAACGAAAGAAGACAAAAAGTACCAGGACACTTTATACCCATCAAACATTAGCGAAACTACGCAGTTACTCCACTTGAGGGGAAATTCACCCTTTAAAAGTGGCACTTTTTGGAGCCACTGATATGTGCTGTCAAACACAAGATGAAATCTCAAATTAAACTGGACAGTAAGGGGTACAAAGGAGCTGAACCAGCATCTCTTCCACTGTGAATGTCTTTTTCCCATACAGAAGGGTGCAACCGCAGGGGTCAAAGCAATTACTGTAAGTACAGGAAGAGGAGGGACGGCAAAACCAGGCACTCGTGCATGTCCTCGTAATTTAGCAGCTAACACTTTCTCTGCCTCGGTCCGCCCGGGCCGCTGCTATTCTATTAGCGTGGCAGGATAAGGAGGAAGGACTCATCAATCCTGAGACTTTAATTGAGCTGGTTTCTCAAGCTCCTCTCGGGCAGAATAATTAAAAGACAGGCAACAAATAACAGCGAGAGGTCCTGCGCAAGAGGGAAGGGTGAAGACGACAAAAAAGCCCAGATGAAGGTGATGGATCGGGCTGGGATGCGAGGTCATAAATAAGGAGCGCTGCTGGGCCGCGCTGATTAGAAAGCCAGATTCCCAGACTGCGTCGATTGGGGAAAATGGAAAAGTGTCTGGGGCCGAGGAGCCACTGGAGAAGAGGAATTGCTGGATGCAGCTCGCAGGAATTTAATTGACGGAGCCGCACGCTTCTGTCAGTCTGCCGAGACCCGCACGCAAAAACACACACACACACACACGAGCACATCAGAGCGTCTGAAAGCAGAGAGAATCAGATTCCCGCTCCGCACAAGCTTTATAATACTCCACTGCCAGAGTCGTGCCATCCGAAGAGACGGGTATCACGGTAAGATGTGAAGCGCAAACTAATGAGCAGATAAAAGCGCCACGCATCAGGGAAGGCAGACGCTGAGCAAGGTGTACCTCACTGGGACACTCCGCTTATTTTCCATCCGCTGTCTCCTGCCTGTCACCATTTCCAGGGATTTCCAAATTGTCTTCAGACGGACAGCAGAAACACATTTGCTGGGTTTCAATCAGTGTATTTTATGTACATTTATGCACAAGGTGAATGACAATATAAGAAATATTTGCAATATTTAGTACTATTAATGCATGTGTGCACATTTTGAAAACACAGAATTGCAGATATAGAGATATATACAGATTAGAACATGATGATTATATGTGTGTGTATATCATGTTATAATGTGTGTGTATATATATATATATATATATATATATATATATATATATATATATATATATTTCAGTTACATATCAAAAACAGAAATAATTATAAACACTCCACTAAAAATATAAATACGGAATACATATTTTTCAATATTTTATTACTTTTTATACTATATTATATATAACGTATATGAAATATCATGCAATTACACATTACAAAAATATATAAATAAGAAAGCAGTACTAAAAATGTAAATAATATCTTTTTATATATAAATATAATATAAATATATTTTAATATAAAATATAGTAAAATGGAAAAAATATATTTATATTATATTTATATATAAAATATATTATTTATATTTTATTATATATTTATTTATATATATATATATATATATATATATATATATATGTATATAATTTGAATTAATAAGTAAATTATACTAAAAATAGAATATTTATTTATATTGATTGATTGATTGATTTATCAGTAACATATCAAAAATAAAAGTAACATAACTAAAAAAAAATAAATAAAATAAATAAAATTAAAAAAAAAAGTTTTTGAAGGCAATTTTGTTTGCACACACTATTAACCAAAAATAATTGAATGCCTTTCATTTTTAACAACAATAAAGAAATAAAATAAATGAAGTCACATTTGCTTCACCACTACCTAGAATTTCATTTCCTTATCTATTTTGCCCTGAAAATTCTTCAACTTAAAAATGTTATGGACACACCGCTTTATTCACAAACAAATGTTTGCAATATAGCAATCGTGTTCCACAAATGAAAACTCACAAACGGATGAAAACATAGCTATCGTAGTCCACTACGCAATTAAAACAAGGCCTCATTTGCACTCTTTTGAAGTGGCCCTTCCACAGCAGTTTCTTTCTGACTTTTTTCCCTGTTCCTCTTGCATCACTGCTTTCCCTCTGTGCGTCAGCCCTTTCTGTGCAGCTGAGGGTGGGGCTGGACGCTGTAATCATGAGCGTTTGTGCATGGCTTGCTTTTCCCTGTAATTTCCTTCCAGCACTCCAGGCCTGGTGCGGTCAGACAGACAGCGGAAGAACGTGACTGATTCAGAAAACAAAAGAGACCCCCTCCACTCACAAACACACACGCTAGAGCTGCGCAATTAATCAAATTAATCACGCCATGGCCTTGTGCAATTACTAAACCACAAAGTCTGCATGCTTCACTCCATCTCTAGTCCAGTGTGTGCAAGGCTTACGATATGGCGTTTTCACACTTTAGGGGTCTCAAAGCGCTTTTATGATATGCAAACACTCCACATGAACGCCATCTAAGGAGGTGATCTGACTACGATGTGCTTCCCTTATTATCAATGCAAAACATTCCAGGTTGACTTTACAACATTCACGCAATCCAAACATTTTGGCAGCTACTAAACAAATCTAACTAATGACTAGTTGGCACAAAGTCAACTACACACAGATGTCTTCCTTCAGTCTGCTGCCAAAACAAAGCTCAAGAGGCAGTAAAAGTGAAGAAGTTACACTGAAATATAGTACTACATAAAATATACAGTCACGGTAAGAAAATAAATGAAATATCGTAAAATAAAATAAATGATGATTATTATTATTATAATAAATGAATTAATATTACAATACAAATATAACATCAATATTAATATTTAAAATATTTGAAAAAAAAACAGAAATACTAAAATATAAAATATATAAATATAAAATTTACTATTATGAATACAAATATATTACTGTTATATAATAAAACAAATCAGTATTATTAATATTAATGAATACAACAATGCATACAGAAATATATTACTGTAGTAAAATTGAATAAGTTAAATATATTATTATTATTATTATTATTATTATATGAATTAATATTACATCAATAATAAAAATAAAACGTTGTTATACATTAATATTACAACAAAATAAAAATAAAACAATTACTATTATTATTATTATTATTATTATTATTAATATTGCAACAATATAATACAAATATAATAATAATAACATTTAAAATATTCAAAAATACAACATAAATACAACAAAATATATAAATATAAAAAATACTGTTATGTACAGATATTATATATTATATATTGTTGTATAATAAAAATAATAATTATTATTATTAGTAGTAGTAGTAGTAGTAGTAGTAATGAATTAATATTGCAACAATACATACATAAATATATAACTAGTAAAATGAAACATTTTAAATATATTATTATTAAATTAAATAATATTACAATACAATAAAAATAAAATGTTGCTGTTGCTATTATTATTAAAGATTAATTAATATTACAATATAATTAAAATTATACTATTATTATTATTATTATTAAAAACACACACATTTTCAGAACCAGATATAAATGTGAACAACAGGCAAAGCTCACAAAAGAGACTTCAACTTCGATTTCCAAGTAGCAACAACGTGAACAGGATGTTTGCTATCATCTCAGATCAAATCACAGTATTTATCAAATGAATCTTCATGTGATTTTTAGAAGTGTCTCTTTAAGCAACTAGCTTGGGATTACTGGGAAAAGAGTCACAGACCACAGAGACCAATGGCAGCTCTTTTCCCAGCACACACACACGCTTATCAAAGCCTTTACTCTCCCGTCTGAGTTCATTCCGGCCCCTCCGTCTAAATCCCTCAGGAAACACACAAGCAAAGGTGTGTTCACATGCACTAACATGACCCTCACACACACACACACAGTTCCCACACTGCTGACGGCGGCAGCCCTCCTCCACAGATTTACACAATTTAGTAAGAGAAGCACAGGAGTGCTTCTCTTGGGAGCAGAGATAAGAGGAGACAACAAACCGGCCAGCCATGGGAACTCCCAAACCGCTACTACATGTGTATGAGGAAAAACTAGAGTCACGTGAACGCTTTATGAGTGCTTCGCTGAGTGTTTGCGTAGGTGATCAAGTGTACAGGGTTTTCTGCACCTATTGCATTCTCTTTACTGTGTGAAAGCAAAAAATTTGAAATAAATGCTAAATAAAATAAAATAAAATAAAATATAATATAATAAGCTGTCAGAAATTAATATGTAATAATAATATATAAAATATTTCAAATATACTGTTATCTTTATTGGCTGAAAGCAAAAACTTTGGAATAAATGGAAAATAAAATAAAATAAAATTTTTTTTTTATAAATTAAATTAAAAAAAATTGAACACTAAATACACAAACAAAGGCATTTTAATCTAAACATTCTAGCATAAAAGGAAATTACTTTACAGACAATTTATGGGACTTTTATCATGCTGACAGTTCAAATTTTTACCAATTTGTTTTTAATTTTTTTAAGATTTTTAGGCAAAAACGGACACTTAAGTTGCATTTTTAAATTAATCCCCACTATTTATTAACGTTAAATATTAAACCAAATAAATCAATAAAAATGAAAATGGATTAAAAAAAATGAAACGAAAATGAATAAAAGTTCACAAATCGCCTACTCAACCATCTAACTTTCATTATAAGAGTATACTGTATTAGCATGTATGTTAATGTGAGCACACCTAGGTGTCTGTAAAGGTAAATAGTTCTCCTCATCTGACCCCAAACTAACGCTTCCATCCCCAGACTAATGGCATGTTCAGTAACTATAATCAAAGCAGCTCCTCCAGCTGCTGCTGGCTTCAGAGCGAGGAGCAGCCCATTAACTCTTACATCCACACTCGGCTCCCATTACTGCTGACAGCTCACAGCTAAAGGACAAAAACAATCGCCGGTGTCAGCAGCACAGCAGAGACGTACAGTAGTGTTGGGCGATATGCTCAATTTTCATATCGTCCTATCGTCAGCCTGTGAGATCGCCGATACACGATATTATCGTGCTAATTTATTTAATTATTTATTTACTTCGTTTCATTGCCAGAAGCAACTCCAGTATTGGAGTTGTTTTAAAACAGATTGGTTTTACTTACAACAGTAAGTCAAATTGAGTCATGCTATTTTTAAAGAGGGGGCGTTCACTGAAATCTCACCGCTCGCTCGGGATTAATACCACCAGTGGCCTTTTGAACCTGAGGAGTTTATACAGACGACTGCACACTCGGCACTATGCCATCTCTAACGGCTCACACACACACACTCCTTCCTTTATTTAGTAAACACTGACCGCACACACACACCTGCTCTAGACGGACCCTCTTTAACAAACCTGCATCTTATGGAGATTTTCATTAGCTTGTTTCTGCATGCAGGCCAGAGGCAAATCTCACAGCATGCAACTTTAAACAACTTCACAAATACGAATGAAATTAGGTTGGACTATTGTGCTAATGAATACACAAATATGTGCGAGCTGAATGCCAACGTATAGGGCTAGACCAGAGCCCAGGGGCTTCAGAGTTTCAGCAGAAGTAGGTTAGAAACTCAGGAGCCTGAACTGAACCGATCGTATCATTATGGTTTTGTTTGTTTGCTGTGCTGGAAGGACAAGTGCACATTGGCTTAAGATGAAAATAAGAGAGCTTGTATGCATGTAGGCGTGTGAGTCCAAAGTCCAGCCCTTTCCACAGTCTTCACCTCAAACTCATCCAGTGTTTACTACGAGGAGAAAACATAACTTGCAGCCAAAACCAGCCATTTGCCAAGTGATCAATATTATTTCAGTATTTATATGTCCAACACCCAATATGCATAACCGATTATTTCAGTATTTGTGTCAACAAACGATATGCATAACCAAGTATTTCATTATTTATGTGTCCTATAACCAATACGCACAACTGATTATTTCAATATTTATGCGTCTGATATCCAATATGCATAACCGATTATTTCAATATTTATGCATCTGATATCAAATATGCATAACCAACTATTTCAGTATTTGTGTCCAACAACTAATATGCATAACGGATTATTTTGTTATTTATGTGTCTGATAACCAATATGCATAACTGATTATTTCAATATTTATGCATCTGATATCCAATATGCATAACTGATTATTTCAATATTTATGCATCTGATATCAAATATGCATAACCGACTATTTCAGTATTTGTGTCCAACAGGTAATATGCATAACCGATTATTTCATTATTTATGTGTCCGATAACCAATATCCATAACTGATTATTTCTGTATTTCTGTGTCCAACAGCTAATATGCATAACTGATTATTTCAGTATGTGTCGATAACCAATATGCATAACTGATTATTTCTGTATTTGTGTAGACAAACAATATGCATAGCCGATTATTTCCGTATTTACGTGTCCGATAACCATTATGCATAACTGATTATTTCAGTATTTATATGTCCGCTAACCATTATGCATAACCGATTATTTCATTATTTTTGTGTCCGATAACCAATATGCATAACTGGTTATTTCAATATTTATGCGTCTGATATCCAATATGCATAACCAATTATTTCAATATTTATGCATCTGATATCAAATATGCATAAACGACTATTTCGGTATTTGTGTCCAACAACTAATTTGCATAACGGATTATTTTGTTATTTATGTGTCTGATAACCAATATGCATAACTGATTATTTCTGTATTTCTGTGTCCAACCGCTAATATGCATAACTCATTATTTCTGTATTTGTGGTCCAACAACTAATTTGCATAACGGATTATTTTGTTATTTATGTGTTCGATAACCATTATGCATAACTGATTATTTCAGTATTTATATGTCCGCTAACCATTATGCATAACCGATTATTTCAGTATTTATGTGTCCGATAACCAATATGCATAAAGTTCTCAAGTAGTGGAACCACTGGTCAATTTAATTTAAAAATGTAAAATTTTACAAATCTAAAATTTTTATTTTAATTTTATAACAAATGTTATATTATTCCAACTAAAATATCATTATAAATCCAATTAAAATTAATATGATTAATTTTATTATTATTAAAATGCATATATAGTTTGTTTAATTTTCAGTTTTAATATTTATATTTATTTTAAATTTAAAAAAATAATTTCACAATTAATATTAGTACAAATTTAGTTACAAAACTTATGAAACTTTTCCCTGTATCATTCCAAATCAATGTGTTAAAAAATTGATATTTGATACGTATCTTAATGTTTATTTCGACAGCCCTAAAAAAAATTTGCATGCTATTAGAGTTTAAAAAAATAACTTTGTAAAATAGTTTTATATGTGTATTTCTCATTTTCTGTGGATTTAAAAAAATTAAACTGTGTAATTTCTAAATGATAAATATATCTGTATGAATCTGACCAAGACAGCACAATTATAGGCCGAAAATCTCAAAATTAAATAATTCAAATAAAACAGTCTGTATGTCTGTATCATTTGCTATAAATTAAGACTTCAACAACACAGAAATTGTGCAGAAATCTGTTTATGTTTTTGTGAAAAGCTGAATGTACACATTTTGTACAGTCCCATCTATGAATTAGCATTGTGAGTCTACTAGATACCTAGCTCTCAGTCGACAGACAGATAAACCCAGATCCTGCACAAAGAGTTGAGTAAGTTCTCTCATTCAAGATAGTGATAAGACACAATAACAACAGGACAAAATGCGTCAGAGATGAAATGACGCTAAAGAAACAAAGGTGAAAAACGAGAGAGGTTATGAATGAGGCGGAGGCCATGGTAAACAAAGAGCCTGTGTTTCACATGAATGAGTCAGGACTGCGCGTACATCCAGAGGTGGAGTGAGGTCATTTCCTGTCCAGACTCTCCGCCATGTGCCACTTTCCCAACACCGGGAAAACAGCCAAGAGGAAAGACGGCTAATCGCTAGTCATGTATAAGTAAAGTCTGACAATGATAGTGTTGGTTTACAACTTCTGGAGTGTTATAAAATGACAGAGTTTAGGCGGCATTACGAGCCGTCAGTGCTTTCAGTGAGGTGTAATACGACACAGGCTGAATATTACTGCTCTTATCTGTCCTCAAATGCAACAACAACTCTGGCCTGGAGGCAAACGGCGTCTTCAGCACATGGACATGCTTTAATCAGGCTAAATTCGGCTCTTGTAAACAGCCTTTTAGTCACAGAACTGCAACAGACAGCTCGCCAGCCTCGATAGAGAGAGAGAGACGGCCACAGACTTTGTCTTTGTGAATCAGAAAGCGCTCAGAAACGAGCCGTGAGACCGTATGTGGGCTAAAACACATCCATATCTTCACATTTGACTAGTCTAAACCGCTACGAAGAAGCTGGGGCCCTATGATTTGGAAAACTTCAGGATTAAAAAACTGTCAAAATAAAAGTTTAACTTGAAATTATGACAGAAATACATTGTATAGTAAAATGTACATCTCAAATAAGATTAATAATATTATTACAGTGCTAATGATAATAATAATAATAATAATAATAATAATAATAATATTACAGTGGTAATAAGAATAATAAGAATAATAATTATTATTATTATTATCATCATCATTATCATCATCATTATTATTGAAATCACACAACTTCTCCTCAATGTTTCAATTATAACTGTAAACCTTCAGTGTGAAGCACACTGTTTGCCAAAAATGTATTTTAATTACCATTTAAAATATTAATTAAATTTATTTGTTT
The DNA here is from genome assembly GCA_021397915.2 of Tor tambroides. Lineage (NCBI taxonomy): Eukaryota > Metazoa > Chordata > Actinopteri > Cypriniformes > Cyprinidae > Tor > Tor tambroides. Next base: position 47,910 of record JAFVLL020032906.1, read on the forward strand.
TATGCCTTCTTTTGATTACTACCATTTTAATAATAAAACTGTATTAAATAAATAAAAAAACACACAGAATTTATCAACAATTTAAAAAATATATAGTGCCCCATTATTGTAAAATGAATGAATGAATGAATAAATAAATAAATTAATTAATTAATTAATTAATTAAATTAATTAAATTTTGAACATTCAAATATAATTAAAAAACAGATGAAATTAAAATGGAAGACACAGAATTTGATAAAAAAAAAAAAATGTATTTCATAGGGCCCTAAAAACAATTTTTGTTAAACTTTAAATAAATTGTTAAATTGTACAAGGTTCGTGATTTCACTTAATTAGACATGCTTTTTGATTACTAATATTTAATTTAAAACTGAAAAAAAAAAATCTGAAAAACTAAATGAAAAAAAAAAAAAAAAAAAAAAAAAAAAAATTACTGCACAAATTAAACTAAATAAATAAATAATCATCATAGGGCCCTATTTTTGGGAAGAAAAAAAGTTTCAGTTGATTAGACATGCCAACCATTAAACCTACATGTTTCTTATTAAACAAGCTTCTACGACAAAAATAAAAACAAACAAAAAAACAATAATGGGAATGTGTTTCAAAATATGTTGAAAGCGATGAATATAACCAAAGCACATTGATTCAGCGGTAGGTGGTGAACTGACTCCTCTAGAGTGACTAGTTATTGCTAAACCGTTATGCGCTGAAGTGTGCCAACAGCCTCTCCCAGAACTGACTCCTCAGAAAACAACTCATTCTCAATAATCGCCCAGTCAACCACTGTGACCATCCCTATCCTGAACATGCCACCGCCTGCCGGATGATCACAGGCTCATTAGCACACAAAGAGAGACCAAACGAGGGTTGAGAAGGGTGAATGATGTTTAATAGATCTGACTGCGGTTGAGAGACGTTGTGGTTATTTCCCTCGATACTGTAATTGTGATTAAGCTGAGAATTGTGTTTTATAAAGGACTAGATGGAGATGCATCTAAATCTCTTATTTGCATTTTGTCTGTGTTTAATTATAATGGGAGAGCTTTTGTTTTGTCACGTCATTTATTTGTAAAATAAAATAAAATAAAACACAATACAATAAAGGAGCTCCTTGCAGTTTTCCACTAAAATGAATATGAAGAAATTACAACAATCATAAATATCAGTATTAGTATTATAATTTTACAGTTGTACTGTAAAAATACATATTTTGTCACCATCTACTAGGGCTGCAAGATTAAAATAAAAATAAATAAATAAATAAATAAATAAAATAAATAAAAGTAAATTAAATTAAATATAAACACTGCATGTTTCCACGGAAAAACAAAGGAGGCCTTAAGACCTTTAAATGGCTCCTTGTAGTTTTCCACTAACATAAAAATTAAGAGATCACAAGTGTCATAATTTTATAACTTTATATTTTATTTATTTTAAAATTTATAAAGTATTATAATTGTATTTGTTCTGTGAAATTATTATTATTATTATTATTATTATTATTATTTATTACTATATTTTCTTAAATTTTTTAGTGGAATTTCAAAAGTAATATTTCTTATAGTTTAATAGTTTTTATTCCAAAATAATAATAATAATAATAATAATAATAATATTCATAATAATCTCTGCAAACAAGCACAAAAAACCTGTAACTTTTTAATTAAAAAAATAAAATAAAATAAATAGCACTTCGATTTTTTCCCCAAGTTTATAGAGGCCTAACGCCTACATTTCAAGAGATTTCAAGCAGCAAGAGACCTAGCAAATCTAAAATAACTGCAAATTACCAGCAGTTATTTTCACTCGGGTAATAAAATGTCTTTGGGTGTCAGGTTTAAGTCTTCAGCATTTAATTTCATGTGCAACTGTGAACAGAAGCCAAACACATTAAAAACTGTGGTTCAAACTGTTTACAACTTGCTTGTTAGAACTGATTCTCTTTGCCAAATGAGTATCCTAATGAGTACTTTAAATCATTACTTTAAACATCTCTGATTCACCACAGACGTTTTTATTTTATGCATTTTATTTGCATGGATAAAGACCAGGAAGGTGCATGAATGATATAAACAGGGTTACTTTAACCACCAGGCCACTTCGCAAGCAAGTTTTAAGCACTTGAGACGCCACTGGCCCGTGAACGACTGGATATTCAGCCCCAGTGGTGCGACCACAGGTTGATCTCGCAGTTTTAAAATCATCCGACATGCAGATCCGTCTAAAAGGCTTTTAATCTGGGGATCTGTGGCGTTCTTGCCTCTGGTTATTACAGCATAAAGATACACACACTTTAAACTTCACCCACACGCACGAGTGCGCGCTCATTAAACACGGCATCAAAACTTCTACAGAAAGCCTGAGGAAAAACGCATGTGAATTCTACACACTTCAGCACCAGATGCAATAAAGAAGGCATTGATGAGATCATTAGAACGAAGCCCTTCGAGAAACCAGCTCGCCCTATAATCTGTCCGAAAGATCAATGCTGGCCTTTATCTAGTTACAGCAGATTAGAGGAGGAATTTCTGCAATCTAGCTGCGGCGAGCTGGAAATCAAAGATGCCTCGGATGCGAGGGGCTTTATTGGTTTGAAACTGGCCGCTGTATTCATTGAGTGCATCTGAAGGAGCTGCTTGTGCGTTACGGCTCCCCACGTGACACTCGAGCGACGTACGCGACTGCAGTGATCGGGAACAATCTGGGCCAAAACATACAACCCCATGTGTTCGGGCCAGGACTGAGGAGACGAGTGGCAGACAGTGTGTGGGAGGAAGAGAGAAAACGGGAAAAATGGAAAGGAAACTAGTGGGTCTGAGCATGAATCAGATATCAAATGTAGCGGTAAAAAAAAAAAAATTTAAATAATTTTTTTTTCTTTTTAAATAAAATAAAATAAAATACAATAAAGAAATAGTTAAAATATGTAAAAAAAAAAAATAAATAAATAATAATAATAAATTAAAACATATATTAAATATAAAATATTATTATTATTATTATTATTACTACTACTACTACTACTGTTGTCGTTGTTCAGTAAACACCAATGGTAGTGAAACTGCATGATTTTAATAACATTTTGATGCCACAGCAAATAATAAATAAATAATAAACAAATAAATAAATAATAGAACAACAACAAGAACAATTTAAATCTTAAAATTAAATTGCAATAGTTATTATTATTATTATTATTTCATCATTATTGTAAAACAATATCTACACCAACGTTAAATTGAATATTGAATATAACTGAATTTAAATAATAAAAGAATAATAAACACAAGAAAAACTAATAAATTAAAAATGAATAACAATAAAAATAGTAAATCATCATCATTATTCTTAGTCATCATCATCTTCATTATTATAAAAACAAGAAAAAAATATTAAAATAAATAATAAAATTAAAATACTACTACTGCTATTATTATTATTATTATTAATAATAATAATAATAATAAACACCAGTGAATTCGCACGATTCTCCAATACCATTCTCATCAAATAATAATAATAATAATAATAATAACCACAACAAAACCTACAAGAAAAATGAAAACCACTCACTTTGTTAACTTTTTTTTTGTTACTTTGTAAAGCAAGCAATGCTCAATAGCATGTTTGATTGTGCTGAGGTAGTAAAGTTTCTATTGGGAATTGTGCAGTTTTACTTTTATTGACTATTGAAACTTCTGTATCTTGAGTGAACTCTACTGCAGTCTATTTCTTAAAAAAAAAAAAAAGCCTAATGTCAGATGCAAGCCGCTGGTAAAGGCTCTGCAAGGTTTAAGCTTGCAGCTCGCAGCTCTGTTCTGTTATTTGTATTTCTGACAATCATCTGTAAGTGTTACACTTTCGCTGTAATAAGCTCCCCAGAGTCGCGTGGTCAGGTGACGTTGCTTAGCGCTAAAATTATCTCTGCTCCATTTCTGCTTGAGATTTCACAATTATTTTTGTCACCGCGAACGCTGATGTCTTTTCGACTCATTTCAGGAAAAATCAGCTAACAGGGACCGTTTCCACAGACTATTATAACTGCTGCTTTGGTGAGAGGTAATTAACTTTTCCTTAGTTTGCATAGTTCCTCAAGCAGATCTCATTTCCAGCAGTCAAGCATGCATATCCAGAGCAGCGTACAAACACAAATAAGCAAAAAAAACACAGGTCTTTCTTCAACTGTACCCAATATTATGCCCAAGGGGTTGATTTTATTATTAAAATACTTATTAGCACTCCTTCCTTGTTCTTCTTTTTATGTAAGGTCACATTAAAACTACTCTGGAAACTTTTTACAAAGCCTGTCATCATTAACATCATATCAAAAGTCTGTTATGTACAAAATTTATTGTTGTACCTTTGTCCCAAACCCAGACTTTCAAATAAATAAATTGATCATTTCAATATTTGTGTGAAAACTATTTGATAATCTTTAGACACATTTTGACAGTCATTTCCACCACAAAATGTTTGGTCTTCAAAAAAAAAAAAGGGGGGGGAAAAAAGTGGAAAAAAGTTAGAGCTGGATGTATTTTGAGTTGTAAGCAAGCAAGCAAATAAATAAATAAATAAAAAATGTTACATTTTAAATCATGTTACAGAAATATGTAAATAATTTTTTTGTTTTCACAAATTATTTTCATTTAACTTAAAAAATAATATAGATTATAGACTCATTTAAAATACACACGATATAAAATACAAAAATAATTTATTTTATTTCATGTGTATACATCAAATAAAATAAAATAAACTGCTGAATGTGATATTTTAATCATACTGCCTAGATACGCAAAAATGCTCATTTTTATAATCATCTACCCCAGTTGTCAGAATAAGGGTATAAATGGATGCTAAGTTGAAGGACAGCCCAATATTTGAAGCAAACAGGCTATACCGAACAATACCACCAAGGTTATAGACTCAGCCATCAACACAATAACTATCAGGTCAACAAGACTAGTTAAGGTCACAGAGAGACCGTGAGATTTCTGCATTCAAAACAGACCTTGTGACGGCCAAAAACAGACCTTGCCATTGAAAAAAACAACATTATCTGCTCATTATCTGCCTTTCTGATTCTATGTCTCCTTCTTAATTTATTATTTAGGCCTACTAGGCTAACTATTATTTGCATTAGACAATAATTGTGCTCATCACAAGACAATCAGGGAAACTTTTAACAATTAAAAGAAAAAAATATATATTATTATCACATTATTTATCTAAATCATGTTTATAAATGAAGATATTAAACGACTGTAGCAACAAAACGGGCAGAAAATGCAATCCAGCATCAACCAACCCTGCACAAAGAATCAAAGCAATCACTGGTTAGACTGACATGATTTACTGCATCAGTGGATACAAACTAAGAGATGTGTTTATTTGTCAAGCAGTAATGCACATCTCCATCACCACGATCAAATATATTGCAACTGACATGTTTGACACCGACATTTCCAGCTTAATGGGAGGCTAAGTGGCTATCTGTCATTTAAACAATTAAAACCGTGTTAAATATAAATGCATTAAGGAGCCCCAAAAGCATTTCACCAGCGAAATGCTGTTAAATGTGACCCTGCGGAGAGCGTTTAACGACACGGGCTCGATTCTGCTAACAGACTGGGCCTCCCGCCACAAACAGGGCCAGATTCAGCGCTCAGCTGTGTGGAAAACCATCCAGCGGGAGGATTTCTGGCTCCGAACCAAGCCCAGGTTGTCCATCGGCTCCTGTGCTCTGCTCATCCTCTTTTCTATCCGTTTTTATCACCTCGCACCAAATAGGTTTAGCACGTTAGGTAACCTCATTAACACAAGGCAGTCCTGAGCTGAGCTGCGTATTAGCGGAGGATCGTCTGGAGGAACCGCAAGATCTGCTGCCGAACAACAAGACGCATGCTTACCTAGACATGCTCACATTCAATAGACAAAATACCTACAACAATTGGAACAGCATACAACTCTTAATATTTCTGTATTCAAAAAGCTAGTATGCCATTTTGAATTCAGCTGCAGTCACTTGATTCAGTGATTCACTCATAAACACAGTTACTTAATTCCTTAATGAACTGGTGCTGTTGAACAAATTGGTTAAATGAATGATTCAGTGATTCACTCATAAATACAGTTAGTTGAGCACTTACTCATTCAAAATCCAATTATGTACAAATGAGCTGAAGGAATCATTCAATGATTCACTTAAGAATGGTCATTTGTTTTGCTCCTGAACGAATCTGAAATTTATTGAATGAATTGGGAGTGATTTTCAGAGTGAATTCAATTACTCATACAGTCCCCTGATTCGTTCCTTGATGCTATTGAACAAATCAGTTGAGTGAATAAGTCAATGATTCACTCAAATACCATAACCTTTTCGTTCCTGAATGAATCATTGCTGTTGAACAAATCAGTTGAGTGAATAAATCAATGACTCACTCAAACGCACACATTTGATTCCTGAATTAATCACTGCTTTTGAAAAAATCAGTTGAGTGAATGAATCACTGACTCAGTCATAAGCACGCTTACTTGATTCCTGAATGAACTAGTGGTGTTGAACTAATTGTTTGAATTAACTTGATTTAATTTAACAAATCAGTCTTCATGAACAAATAAGCTGAATGAATCATTCAGTGATCCTCACTTGTTTCATTTCTTAATGAATGGTGGTGTTAACTAATTGGTTGGTTGAATGAATGATTCAATGATTAACACAAACAGAGTCAACTGTTTCATTCATTCAACCAATTTAAGTCAGCATTCAATGAGTCACTCATAAATACAGTAACTTGATTCCATTTTTAAAAATTCAGTTTTTCTGAACAAATGAGTTGAATAAATCATTCAGTGATTCACTTATGAATGGTTACTTGTTTCATTCCAGAATGAACGGTGGATGGTGTTGAACGAACTGGTTGGTTGAATGAATGATTCAGTGATTCACTCAAACAAAGTCAACCGTTTCATCCCGGAATGGGAGAAAAATGGCTGAATGAATGATTCAATTATTTACCCATGAATAAAGTCACTTGATTCGATTTTGAATGAATCAGTGTTTATGAACAAATGAGCTGAATGAATCATTCAGTGATCCACTTACAAGTGGTCAATTGTTTCACTCCTGAACGAATGGAGGTGTTGCACGAATTGGATCAATGAATGATTCAGTGATTAACATGAACACAACCAATTTGTTCATTCAGGATTCACTGATTCACTCATAAATACAGTTACTTGATTTGATTTTAAATGAAACAGTGCTTATGAACAAAAGAGCTGACTGAATCATTCAGTGTCAGTACTTTTGAACACATCTATTGAATAAATGATTCAAAGACTCACCCATAGATAGTCACTTATCACCACTTGCACATATTTATGGTAATTCTATGTATCATAATAATAACTGTAATAACAGATAAAGTAATAGCTTATTCTGCTATATCATCACTGCAATGTCTTCTCCTAAAGGCTTAACTATGAGTGATTCACTATACCTAACCAAAAGAGATCTCATGCTGTTGACCCTGCCACTCACAGATGAGTCAATACTCAACTACAGCAACACACCTCACCGCAAACCACCCACATCACAACTGGAGACACCTATTACTCCAGACTGGTTTAACAAATTCATACAGCCATTTCTGATTAAGTACCACCCTACTTTTAAGAGCAACATCCATGTTTTAATGTCTCTAAAAGGCATTTAACTATGCAGGATGATTATAAAAACTGGCAGGTGAATTATTAATGGGGCAAAAGAAGCCTGGCGTGAGGCAAGGCCTCAAAGGGAAAAAGGAACTGACTGAGATTTTATCCAGACTTCTTCCTGTGTGACTGCAAAGAAGCAGACTAACTGTTTCATATACTGGCTAACAAAGTGCAAGGGAAATGGACATCAGAGCCAGAGCACACCTTACGGATCAATGCAAACAGAATCAGTGTTACACGTGCATGGCTTATTCACAGCTCAGCGAAGTCAGGGTCGCCTCACATAGTGGCATTTCCTGAAAGCCAAATGAAAGCATGGTAGCAATAACCACATCACACATCTGAACACTGCCCAGCTTTTTGTTTGAGCTACAAGTGTCCAGAGCTGCATGTTAGCAATGCAATATTGCTGATATTACTCTGACTTTCATAAAGCAAGATTGCACCATGCAAATTGCCTGTAAACCACCGTCACGTATGCTAGGCCAGCAAATCTTCTGGTGCATTGACGCTACAGCCCTTTAAAGTAATCACATAAGCGCATAGTGTGGGATAGAGAACCTGAGAGATTCAGATCAGATTAACAGAGAAACGACATGTCCCCTCTTCTTCTTGTTTGGCTGTTAATGCAAAAGAGAAACATGCTAATCCAGACCGTGACCCCTTTGGCTTCGTGACACAGCGTAGTCACGGTGGAACTGGTCGTGCTTGGCAAAACTTCTTGGGTAAATGGTGTTTTGTAGTCCCGACGTTAATATGCAACACAGCGCCTGGCAAGACTAGGCGAGACGGCGCTGGGTGCAGATCTGATGTGCATTAATGAGACCGGCAGAGCGCACGTGGTGAAATATTTAAGCGGGAATCGTTACTGGGGTTCCATACACGTGCTTTGATGATGTTCTCCGCTGGAGGTGAGGTCATTGCATGGTGCCACGGGGAGAATGAGTCATCCCCTGGATGAACATGGGGATTGTGGGTGTGCGTGGAAGTTTTGGGGTAATTCAAGAGTTAGGAAGATCTGACAGGCCTCTGGAGAGTCTCCAGGTGAGTACGTGCGACAGTATTCAACATAATTTATCAGAACAACTTCCCATGGCGATGCACAGCACGTCTAGGACTTATGCATAAGCCAGAGCCAACTTAGCTTAAAAGTAGTTTAGGTTTCACAACTTGCTGCGTAAATAATCTAAAAATTACCCAAGGGCATGGCTCACTATGTTTTACAGATTTTCCGGCACTACTTTTCTCCAGGTCTACACAGAGACAGAGAAAGAAGAGATGTTTTACCTAAGGTTCAAACTGAATTTGGTAGGATGAAAAGGCAGTGCACCACATGTTTGTCAATGCAGGCTGCATGCAAAAACAACAAGCAAGCGCAAAAAGAATAGTCCGATTTCTGAACAAATGGCTCTTTAGGTCAGTTCTTTTAATTAATCAACTTATATTTTCAGTCATATCTCTCTCAAAATGACATGTTTTGTTTATTTCAGGTTTGTGAAACTTACTGTACTCTTACTAAAAACTGTTCATATAACAACTTGTAGTTAAACAAAAGTTTGCAACAGAGATTAGTTTAAGGATGCCAAAAACACCTCTACTCCTAAGTATTACATTTTTAAGCAAGTATTTTTAAAACATAAGCAACTAGCAATGCCCATGCAGGACATCTTAGCAAACACCAAGCAACCCCAAAGTGAGATCTGTCAAGTGTTGCCATGACCTTGAAGCTTCTCATGCTCATCAGAGATGTAGGCATCTTGCACACTCCCTCTAATTTGTTGTTCAACCACAACTTGACAGTAATTCATGTAGCCTGAACATTCTAATTAAATCAAGAAGAAAAAAATGTTGAGGGTAAATGGAAAAGGGGGCTAGGAAAGACAGACGGGTGTTCGTGAAAGAGCTGTAAATCACATCATTATAAACATCTCCTCCCCTATTTGCCATTCAGTCCGTGATTAAGACAGTAATTCAGCAAATCTCATTACTCCAGTTTAAAGGAGCAGCAACTCACCATGAACACTTCATTAGAGTCAAGAATTTGAGCTATCGGCAACAGACCAAGCTACCAAGTTTAGATTTTATTTTAAACAAGTGAGGCCACACAGACCACGTTGCCATTCATCAACCTAACAGAACGTCCTAAGGAGATCGCCGCAAATGCAGTGCCGAGCTCACGGTAATCTACTAGACCTCAATGCAATTAAAACATCATGCCTCCACACCACCTTACCAGCACATCTGCTTCATATTAGCGCTGGGGTCTTGTCCACAACACTTCTGTGAATGCAAAAGCTCTCCTAGTGTCGCACAACCAGGGCTGTGGGTCAGTAAATGGTGCTATCATGCCACCCTCTGCATACTGCAAAACCAGGATTAAGCATGGGATTATCTACTAGGAGAGATTAATGTTAGGGTGGCCACATTTGTCAAGCTCAGAGGCGGCGTTACAGTGGGACGTCCCTTTTTCTGGGAAAACACACTAAGATTGGAATCGAAAGATTTTACTTTAGTTACCAATGAGTATGTTTAAGTGGAAGGACCGCATGTTTCTTAAGTATGCAAAAGAGGTCAGATTTACTGGATGAGCTGGGACACATTTTATTGTTGGATTAGAGAATGGAAACATTTGCATGCATTTTGGATTCAAAACAGTGTATGCAGTGACAGTGGTCACGCTCAGGCTTTTTAGCTGCAGAGGAGGACAATCCTACAAAATTCAGGTTTTTGGTGGCAGCAGATATACTGGCGATTGAGAGCATCACAAGAGCGCTTTAGAAAATTCCCATACAAAGCTAAAAAACCTTGTTGCCAACATTGGGATTATGAATCCATAAATCAGCCAACATCCCCTGATTATCTAATCCTTGCAGTATATTCCGTTACCCATCTATGCTTTGCCTGTTCCTCAGCACTGGGAAAAATAAACACAATGGCACTCTCTGGAGCAGGCCAACTGATTGGATGAAATCTACTACTCCAAGCTGGAAGAATGCCTTCTGGAGAAATTTATGAGTCTCACATGGATAGCTGCATCACAGCTAATGCATCCTCTTGTATGTGCAGGAACCCACAAATATGCCTCAGTTGGCTTCTCTCATTCTTACAGTCCGATGGGAATGGAGTGCCAAACAGGAAGTGGTGGGAATTACTAGAAGAGGGGACTATTTGGAAGCAGGAGGGAAGTGCTTGACATTAAAGCCGGCCAAAACGGACTCGGTCTGCATCAGCTGTTTTGCTGCGGTAGGCGCATGACTCCGCTGTGAGGTCATGTGCGAGTTCTGGCAGAGAGATTTGTTGTCCTCTGGAAAAGATCCTGGAGCTGGTTTTGATTTGGAGCAGCCGTGGGTTTCATCCCATTTTTTGCTGTTGATTGAATGAGATGGTCTCCATTGACTCATCAAACAGGTTCACTCAAGGGTTAAAGGGATAGTTCACATGAAAATGAAAATACTCACTCTCAAGTCGTTCCAAATCCATAAGACCTTCGTTCATCTTCGGATCACAAATTAAGATATTTTTTGATGAAATCTGGGAGCTTTCTGACCCTCCATAGACAGCAACGCAACTACCACATTCAAGACCCAGAAAGGTAGTAAGGGCATTCTTAAAATAGTCCATGTGATGTTATTTTTGTTTTCTTTGCGAGCACAAAGTATTCTCGTAGCTTCATAACATTAAAGTTGAACCACTGGTCTCATGTGGACCATTTTAACGATGTCTTTACTACGTTTCTGTGCCTTGACCGTGGTAGTTGCGTTGCTGTCTATGGAGGGTCAGAAATAGGGTTGGGAATCAAAAATCAATTCCAATTCCAGAATCGGATAATTAAGGTCAGAAATCAGATACTTGCTGTAAAATTTAAATTTCAGTTCCACCTATCAATTCCTGTGTGCGCTTCTTTTTTTAGGTGGTGAAAAGGGGCTGTTAAAAATGTATTAGTCACTGAATCATTAATTCAAGAAATTCATTCAAAAACACTGATTCATCCAGTAATGAAACAAGTAAATCTTGAGTGAGTCATTGAATCATTCCATTCATAAATTCCATGGGATTTTGTTTAGTTGTCTAATATCTTTTCTTCAGAATTGTGAGAGAACTACAACCTCCATTAAAAAAAAAAAGTCTCAATTTATCCAGAATCGTACAGCTCTATTTTGCACATAAACAGTCCTTTTTTTATGTAGCCAGCCGATTTTTGTCCATGGTATTCAGCATAAATATGTTTGATATCTAAATGTTTGACTTCATTTTTTTTAACCACATTGGAATCGAAACTGGGAATCGATAAGAATCAGAATAGATAAGCAGAATCAGAATTGATCAAATTCAAACGATACCCTACTCAGAAAGCTCCTGGATTTCATCAAAAATATCTTGTGTTCCGACGATGAACAAAGTTCTTACGGGTTTGGAGCAACATGAGGGTGAGTAATTAATGACACATTTTTCATTTTTGGGTGAACTATCCCTTTCACAAGGACACTCATAAAGGTAACAGAGAAAGGTGTAGCGTTCGCAAGACTCTCCATGCAGAAGTGCTTATTAGGCAGATTAAAATTTCACAGCTGATTACATCATCAGCTTGACACAACAGTCAATTATCCTGACATTTATGCCGTCTGCTCTGACTCACATAACAGTAATAGATGGGAAGGAAGGGCAAGGTGCTTCTCAGACAATTTGGCTGCATTTCCACTCTCTAGCAATGTACAGCATTTATATTCATTTCAATAATGTAGGAGATTTCAGACCGAACTTCTTCAGAGTACAGAAACCTGTACAAAGCAGCTACAGAGAGGTCGTACTTAATTACAGTTGATCCTCAGGTCCCTGTGGAAGCCAGGAGGGCGTCCAATCTGAGATGTGAAAGCTCAGGTCAGTGAACATGGCCTGGCTGGGCGTCTCGAGAAGAAGAAAGTCAATTTCAGCTGCAGATAAACCAGATGCTTTGGGAAATAGTGTGTGCATTTGGTGAATGCTAATGTCTTCAAACAAGGTTTTCATGGAGTCAGACTTGATTTGTGGGTTGAAGTACAATAAACAGTGGCAGAGTTTCCGTTTGGCTGTCAATTGGGCCTTCTGGATCAATACTTCCTGATACCACAGCCGCTGTTAATATCCTCTGATCGTGCGTATTGGTTTCTACTAGAAGATTGGGCGGCGTCCAAAACTGTGCTTTAGTTTTCATTGTAAAACGGAGCAAAAATTTAATTTTCATCCTTTTTAAAGTGCCAGCTGGCAGCCGTTTCAATGGCTGCATGAGAGAAAAAGAGCTGAAAATACATGCAACATGAATATAGATTGTTTGGAAATACGACATCCGTTATCGTGAGAGCTCTCGCACTACACATCAGGAACAGGAAACACATTACTCTGATTCTTTGGCATCCACCCCATCTTCCTTTGGATCAGAGGGCGGCCAACTTATCTTGGGAGTGGGGGTAAATTACGCCAGACCACAACCCAAGTGAGACAGATGTTTTGAAGAGGATCGTTTTACATGTTACCCAATTCGAAATTCACATTTAAGGTCTCACACAAGAAAGAAACACTCCATCAGCAGGGCTCAATGATAAGGATTTTTTCAGACAGTTGTTTTTACTTGCCCTGCCACTCCAAAAAATAATGATTTTTTTAATACATACTTTCTTAACTATTTATTGCTATATCTGCTAGATACTAATAGTATATTTTCCTTCCCATTATTTTTTCTTTACAAAAAAGAAAATACAGATTATTCAATGCAATTTATGTTTTAATGCAAAATATCGCATGCTTTGCCAAATGATACTCCCTAAGACTTTTAGGCAATTTTTACATTTTTTGACATCCTAACATTCTTGATGACAAATGAGCAGAATTTGAAATAATTTAGATTGCATCACAGAAAACCAAACATTTAAGTTTGCAAGGTGTAAAAACAAATCTACAAAGCCAACAAAATTGTAGCAACGCAGAAAACTCTCACATTGACCCAGACCTTCCTATCCTTGCTTATTGTTGAGCCTTAATCAGAAAACACACATGGAACAGGAAATTGAACAGTCAACTAAGGTTGTGTCAATAGACGATAGTATCGTGTATCGACGATAGTCAGAGATATCGCCTGTGGCTGATGCCTTTGACGAAATCAAGATTATTATTATTTTTATTTATTTATATATTTATTTATTATCATTATCAGGCTAGTAATAATATCTAATTAATGTTAGGGTTTATTTGTGCCTTCATATTTCTTTTTCCGCGTTTTCACAGTGTTGCGCATTATAACCAATCACACACGATTCTGTTGAGTTTATGAATGCAGCATTCAATCAGATAGGTTCAGATGAGTCATCGCTGAATCACCGGTGTTTTGTTCAGTGTGCATGCGTGCTGACTGAATTCAGCTCAGTCGTGAATTCTCTCATCATAGAAACGATTTAAGTATGAGATAACTTCACTGATTATAATGGGACTGTTTGTAAAGTCCATAAACTCGCATTGAACTGAAGTCAGCGATGATGTACTCTGATAACATAAATGTTCTTTGCTCGTTTTCTGTAGCTCCTGTTTGAATAACTGTAATATTTTATGACATGACATCCATATGCTAGTTGATAGATTACACTAACATTAGGCTGCTTTTAGCCATATCCTGGCCTGGAGTTGGTTCACTCTCCAGCTACGAAACTTAGTAAGAAAATAAGAAAATAAATTAGCACAATAATATCGTGTATCTGCGATCTCACAGGCTGACGATAGGACGATACGATTATGGAGCAAAAGGAGGTATTTTGCAGAATCTGCTGGCTTCTCTTTTCCATGCAAACAAAAGTGAATACAAATTGAAGTTAAGCTCCAAAAACGACAATAAAAGTATCTTAAAAGTATTATAAACAGAGCACATATGCACCATATTACAAGTTTTTCAAAGACATAGCTTCACGGTCATATGATTCCTATGACAGGTTTGACATCAAAAGTCAGTTCTCTTGATCGATCCCCACTGATCTCAAACCAGCCGTGACGTGCCATATTTAAACATTCAAACTCCTTTTGTGTTCTACAAAAGAAGAAAAGCAGAATGATGGTGTATAAATGATGACAGGATTTTCATTTTTGGGTGATAAACACCACATTTGCAAGATCCTGCAACAAAAGCATTGCTGTGAGGACAGTCCTCAAAGAAAAGCAACATCTTCTGCAGCAGTTTGACACGACACTAAGTCACCATGAAGAATGGTTCACTGCGGCTAAAAGACAGAGCTCGACTTGATACTGTATCTCTCAGTCTCACGCCCCTTTCATGCACCTTTCACTGTATTCTTATCTCTCTCGGGACGGAGTCTAAGCCGAATAGCGTGAAATACTGGGACTGGTGGACTGAGGGAGGCTGTGGCATCCGCTGAGGTCACTCAAGGTCAGCTGCCTCCATTGTCTGGTTCAATCTGTGAAGTGTTTGACAATTCACGAGAGACGCTCTCCGAGCCGACCGTGATGAGGATTAATGTGGTACACTTGTTTGGTTTAGGCTCTGCAAGGAAATTAAAAGCATCAGGCGCAAATTAATACACTTTTTTTGTGGAGTCGATTAGATTAATGATGTCGCTACTGGTTCAGGTTGACCTTTCCACACCTTTCTGTTAGAAACTGGTTATTGGCTTAAACAGAAACAGGCGTGCGAATAACCTCTGAATGCTCACCGGTCGGATTGTAAATTATGCTTGTTATTGAAAATAAAGCTGTTGCTGAAATACCGCTAAGCGACTAAATTATGTCATTGGATGTCCTTGCACGCTATCTTCTGCTGCTTCCAGAAGCCTGTTTACAAATGTATAATAAAACGCCAGAGGACATAAATATGTTAGTACAGGGTATACAGAGAAATGCACCGCGCCAGACAAAAGCAATGATTCTAATTTTGTTTGGAAAGCACAGCACAACAAATGGATCTAACTGTGTTCTACAGTGCGATTAAAATACTACAGATGGTATAATGCAAAAAAAAAAAAAAGGTTTTAATACCATTCTTTGCACTAAGAAAATTTCTAATTTTGTGTTAATGTAGCCAACCGGTATTATCTTTCATTTGCATGAAGGAAATGATATGAACACCCACATAAATGAATTAAAAAGAGAAAACTAAAAGAAGATGATTTTTTAAAGAAAAATAATAAATTAAAAAATTAAAAAAGGAAAAAAAGGAAAATACAATAAATAAATAAAAAAAATTAAAAGAATTTAAAGAAAAAATAAGAAAACAATCAAGAATTTTTTTTTTAAATGAAAGAAATGAAGAGGAAAAATAAATGACATACAGGGGAAAAAAATGAAATATCAAAAACATTTCAAAAAGAAAAAAATTTCAAAAATAAAAAAGGATGGATAGATGGAAGGAATATTGTGAGAAACAACACCTACTAAACATGCTATATTTTTAATTCTAGACTTCACACTGATACAAACAAATCGAAAGCACCTTGAATTCATTCAATATCACAGTAGCTGTTCCATTTTCTCCTCTGCCTTTCCTCACGGATCTGATAACAGCCATCAGACAGCACATCTCAACTGTCGGCATCAGCGAGTGTGCTCTTATCACGGCGCAAAGACAACAAAATGGGAATGTCATGACAGGCCGGCTTGCTGAAGGGAGAAGATGTGAAGAGACTACTAAAAAGTACTGGGACTCCCAAAACCCAAACGCTGCAGCCCTCCATCATTTGCGATCCTCTGCACAGATTACAGCCTCTAACATACAAACAGACGAATGGAGGATGGTCAGAAACTGCCAATTATATGGCTGCGCATACTACAGGATGTTACTGAAAGACATTACGATACCACAAGCGAGAAACATTTAGGGGTGTGTTACTTTCATAAATTGTCTTGGATGATTTGAGTGACTAGTCTGTGTAAAGGAAGTTAATTTCATCATTTAAATATTTGTTAATGACATATTTCTTGATTCATTAACAATAATGACAATAATTAAATAATTTTAGTTAAAGCACACTATTGACAACAAAATTAATGCCTCAATGTTTTTCAATTTTTTTTTGCAGAATAATTCAATGTAAATCAATAATGCCTGACTTTAAACCATAAAAATAATAAATATGAAAATAAATATGAATATTTGGCAACACTTCACTTAAAGGCTTGAAATATAATGCATTATAAAAGTATTTTTTATGCATTAATTATGCCTTGTAATGCATTACATTATCCAATGAATACTTTTTACCAATTATAATACATTATGATACTTATCTATTCATTGTTACACCCTTAGAAAGTATTATGCATTAAAAGCACATGACAAACCTTCACATATTATAATGCATTTTAACTTTGGTTACAATTACTTATGAAAAAAATATAATGCACTACAACCTAGATTATGAACATCTTCGCAATGCATTATACATAAAAGCTTTAGGTGTTACCAATATTTTCATAAATAGGAAAAAATGTTGATTATTTGGCTAAATTCTGCTCCTTTTCATCAACTAAAACACTATTTGTTGACTAAAATTAAATGCAATTTTAACCAGATTAAACTGGCTAAAATTTGTGAATATGACGTGATAAAATATTGATTAATATCCATCAAAAGTATGTCTTAAACAAAAACCATTAAAAAATGAACACTTGGAAGCCATAATTAAGCTGTCACTTCTACCAGCTTTCAAAAGAGATACTTAACCAAAAAATAAATACATATAAAATAAACAGGCTTAATAACTATAACCTTTTATTGCACAAATCTATCAAAGTCCTCATGTAAGAGAAATTCCACTACGTAACAGCACAAAACAGCTTATGCTTAGACTTACTACAAAATATAAGTAGTTCCCAACATGCAGCAGTTTATTAAGCCTTTCTTTCTGCAAACTCGCTTGGGAACGAGTCGCACGCCGTGAAGAAACGGCACCAGACTCCAGAAAAATACCGGCCTTTAATTTCCCCACAACACCTCACTAATAAACCTGCGGATTCTACATAATCACGGGGATATTGATCGCAGCAGGCGACCTGAAGCACGACAGTGATTGTTTTGAAATGTATTCTTGAAGGTGGTGTTTTGTACACAAGCGGTCGTAGCGGCGCTGCTTTAAATGCCTATTAGCATGCAACAGAAACACTCAAAGAAGCAGCACGTCTCAATTGTTTGAGAACTGAGTCTCCCTTTCAAAGTATCCCAACTGAAAATATCGAACTCGGCAGTCGACTTCAATAATTGACTAGTCAGTTGTTGGATGCATCCACCATCTCTAATTTTCTTCAATTATATCCTACAAAACTATTGCACACCTGTATAGAAACGTGCAACTAAAACAATAACACAAATAAAGATCTACATCAGAAGAACCGCTGGCAAAATGAGAGGTAAAATAAACACAACCTTTGTATTTTGTGGCAAGGCACTAAACTAACATACAAAACCCCTCATTCATGCATCAGTACAAAAGCAGCAGCTGTTTGATGTGTATTTGCTTAATGCGGTCACAGTCTGGGAGTGTAGAGTCCAATGACATCAGGAATGATGTGAACATGCAGGATCGAGGAGTGCCAGTGTGTGCCAAGAGCCCAGAAACGCTGTAATAAAGGTGAAGAGGGTAAAATTTTTAACTAACAGATAACCACACTTACCCAGTTAATTAATCACAGCACATTAACCCTCTGGTGCTGCTTGCGTAGTGGACCGATTTTTTGCCAGTGAAATTAATGTATTACATTTTAGTTCAAAATATTTTTTTATTTAATTATTTTTTATTATATTTATGGTACTAAATTATATTTATGGAATAGTTATGATCCATTTGTTACCTTTTTGAGCATAGGGGGAGTTCCCAGTGACCTGGGAGTTCCAACTGAAAGTGAAAGTGAAACTAAAAAAATAACGTTATAGAAGTTTATTATTAGGAGAAATGCACAAAAATACTATTTTTATATTTATTTTATAAGAGTTATATATTCTCCAAAACATGTCTTACACAAAAACTGTTTGAAAAATCAAAGGCAAAAATCGAAACAAGTTGTGTTCCAAATTTGAGGTTGATATCACAAAAAAAATAGTTTTCAGTAAGATCTGTTTGGGCGCAGTACTAAACATTTCCAGAAGATGGAATTCGCTTCCCATTCTTTCGCCGACAGTACAACTGTGATTCATTTAACCTTTTTTAACCATGTCCATGATTTTTTTTTTGTTTTGTTCCCATACTAAGTGCCAAAACCTTCACCAAGTTTTCTACCTTTCAGATGAAGTAAAAAAATAAAATAAAATTCTAAAAACAAAACAAAATATTGAGATCAAAAATGTCCAAACAGTTTGTTCAATAAATGTAATCTAATTAAAAATGCACTAATTTTCACACACTTCCAGAAATAAATCTGAACATGGAATAAAGCCAGGTTGAAAATTCATGTTTTGTTTTTTTTTGACATTAAAGATTTTTACAAAAGAGATTTTAGATATCTCTTTTTTTAATCACTCCATCGACCAGAAAATTCTGTCAACAGCCAGAAAAAAAAAACCTGCATTTCACATTATATCTATGTTAAACATATATCAAGCGAATGACATACCAACAAAACCCTCAGTAAAAACTTTCAGAATATAGATAGGAATAAAAGTGTCAAGTGCTGTGTAAGTGCTACTGAAGTAGAAATGAAAACCCATTTTAAGAAAACATCAGATATGTACTGTAATTGAAATCTACAGATGCAAACAGATAACACGGAATGAAAAACACTTAAATGTGTATATCGGATGTTTTCTTTACACTAGTCTAAAAGACAACATGTTGTGGAAGCAAAATAGCCCCAAATCTAAAAATCGACCAATGTTTTTGCCTGTAGCATCTTGCCTTAAGGAAAAAACACCCAAGCAGTCGTGAATTGCCTAGACAAATGATAGTGTCGTCAAAACGGCGAATAAGTGAATCTATTGGCGTGTCCATCAGGAGAAGTATGGGCGGCCGGTGCTATTGAATCACACCGCAGGACGCACTGAGCAGGAGAGCGAGATAAAACGGGTTGTGCTGCAGGAAGGGGCCGCATGTGGCGAGCAAACGCTGGGAAAAAGTCTGCATCACCTGCTCGATCATGGTCAAGTACTAACAACAAAAAAAGCCAGACACCAGCGGCACAAGACCTGAGCTACGTTCTTGTTGTCTAACGAGTACCGGAAGCGAACGATCGCCACTGGCGTCTTGTTAAAATCTCAGAGAACGTGTGGCCCGGTTGCACCGCATAGCCGGTGGGCTGACCCAGAAAGCCACACTTGGGCGCCCAAGTCGAGGAGCGCTGATCCATCCATTTAAACGTCTATCCTGACCCCATCTGAGATATGAATCATGGCTCTGCGTCAGCAAAATCCAAGGCTGCGGAGAGCGTCCGGCCGCTGACTATGAATTAACGAGCACTCCATCATCTCCCAAGCTGCCATCTACCCATTCATTTAGCAGCTCACTCATACAAATCATCCAAAGCCGATATTAAGTGTCTAACAGCTGAGTAACCCATCCACTGGCATCTGGGCTGGTGCTGTCACCGAGCTAAATGCTACAACCCAAGGGGCTTCTTACAAACCTGGGAGGAACTGAATTGGACACTGGGTTCTCGTAGGGTCTTTAACAAAAGAATTAGAAAAGAAAAGAATTTAACAATGCAATTATTCTGTTGTTTTTTTTACAGTAGCATATTTATTATATGACATCTTGATAAAAATCATGTCAATATCTAATTTCAGAGTCATAATAATTGAAGGAAGTTAGAAATATCTACAAAAAAAAAATATTATGCCATTAGCAGAATTGATTGTTTTTTTTATCCAAACAAACACTCATTATAAATGTAATAATTTCAGCATTTTCTTGGTGCATCATCTTTAGTTTCTGGGCCTGAAAGATTAGCTCCTCAGTGACTAAAGTCCAACTGGTTAGGTCAGAAAATTTCCAGCTAAAAACTAGAGGAAACAGACCAGAACACCTGGCTAAAAATACTGCATAAACTTCAACATGGAGAAAAGGCAGTGCGCACACAAAATTATACATAGCCTATTTAATCATAATTATTAAACTACAGCTTGATCTATATCTCATTGCAGAGGCGCAGTAAATAGATAAAGAGTAATCACTAAAACAAATTATACTGTAACATTAACAGAATTTGTTTCCAAACAAATGCTGACAGAAAACATATTTTTCGGTTTCAGCCAATTTTCCTTTTAGAGCATCACTAGTTTCCAAAGAATAAAAGACATTTCTGGACTGAAAAAAATTGGCTCTGCAATGGGAAATTTTGTAAACTGGTTGCAAACCAAGAAAAAAAAATTGCTAAACATCACGAGACTGATAACACAAAATTAAACAGATCGCTCCAATTATAATCAAAAAGCCGTTGAGAGTAGAAAAGCACAACTTGGTGCCATTCAAATGAATAAGCTGCAAAACAACTTCACCTGTTTTATTTATTTTAAGTGTAACTTTTAAATGAATTCCAAGCGTTGAACCAAAGCCAGTTTGGATGGCATTAAGAGAATTAAATCTAATTGGAAATTAAAACATGATTACTACAACTAAAACTTAAAGACTGCAATGAAGACCCATGTTTGTTTAAGGTCAGGTTATGTAGAAACATAGTGACAATATCTCTCAACCCACAAGTAAGTGGAAATGCGAGCCGATTCTGAGACGAGCACCAGAAACATTTCAGTCCAAAAGGAGTTGCTTTATCCAATTAGAGCAGTCGAAGAAAAGTTTATATGCAGTCAAATCCAAATTCTGTTATTTTGCACTGGAATCACTTGAGTGCTGAACTGAGCTGTCAGCGCCTGGCTCGTGTGTCAAAACAATCAGAGGGCCAAGCGTCATTTACCCTTTCACACCATTTCTACTCGCCCCATGGCTCTCAGAACGAGAGCGAGGGAAAGCGAGAGAGGGAAGCGGGCCCCACATGATTCGACAGTCATAGGAAGCATTAGGAAGCTTTTCATCACTGTGGACCCACTCCACCCATCCATCGACCCACTTAACTGTCCTAAAACCACAGCATCTCACGTTTCTGCTGCTCTGGAAACGAGGAAACGCTCACAGTGACGCCGAGTAACACACACACACACACACACACACGGCTAAACATGTGAGGACCATTTCATTCAACAGCATCCCTGCCGAGGTGGAAACACCTGGAGCGGACTGAGTGATGTTTTGATTGGATACTGTCCATGCCTTCCTTTTGTTCACTTTTCAATCACATTCACCAAAAACTGGAGTTTATAACAGTTACAGTCAGGTTGCTAAATGACTATTTAACTAGTAAATCTTACAGAAGCCTTGTATAATTAGATTTAGGATGCCTGTCCAATTTTAAATGACATTGGTTTTAGAAGCATTTTTCCTGTACATTTTTTCCATAGGGATTTAAAAAATAAATAAATAAATAAAAAAAGAGAGTGAAAAAGCATCATTAAAAAGTTACAAGTCACAAACTAATCCAACAAGCTATGAGGTGAACTAAAAAAAAATACAAAATTTTGATTTAAAGCCAAAAATTTGAATATTTGGGAAAAAAAAAAAGACACATCAATAGCTTTATTGAGAGAGAACTCTAATAAAGAGTTTTAATAAAATAAAAAGAGAATTCTAATACAATAAAAACAATGAAATATAAAGATGCTGGGAAAAATAAATAAATAGCAAGCAATATTTTTACATTAATTTCAAAATATGTTTATAGAGATAACTATTTAAGCAGTGTGTTTGACTCAATTACGCTATTTGCAGTGCTTAATGGGAGTGGGCTGTTCTTTTGGCACAATATGTTATATGTCCAATTCTCTGATTGGTGGAGATTCTTTTGTAGAATCATGGGTAACATGGTTTTTAACCAGGAATTCAACTGTTAACCACAATATTAAAAAAATATATATATATTTTAAATAATGCAAGTTAACGGCGTTAACATATACTATTAATTAACTTTATAGCTTATAGTAGGTCTGTGTGTAGCAGTTTGCAAATTATTGTTAAAAATCAATTCCTCTATGGAGAAAATGAATGGGATTTTTACTTCCGGAATCCAACTGTGACAGCAAAGTGACAGCATGTAACAAGTTTGATGCATCGCCATGGAAATGGAATGTTGTACATTCTAAAAATGTTGACATTTAAAAAAATCAGTTTGAACAAGGTTAAAGGGTAAAGCCCCGTTCACACCAAGCACGATAACGATAAAGATAACTGTAACGATAACTATATTTGCGTCCACACCAGCGAACGATATCGTCTGTTTATTCTAAGCGCACGTGCATCTGCTGCTTTAAATTCTCGAGCTCGTTATAGCAGGATGGATTCTGATTGGCTGTCACGTGTTTTTATCGTTCATCAGCAGGAAAAAATCGTTCTGGATGTGATTCCAATGATATTGTTTCTTTGTGCCTTTATCATTATAGCTGTGGTGTGGACGCTGCTATCCTTTAATACTGAGAACGATTTTTAGAACTATATCTTTATCGTTATCGTGCTTGGTGTGAACAGGCCTTAAGTAATTCCAAGCCCAATAGGGACACTAAACAGAAGTCTATTTCGTCTGCTATTGTTCAAACAAACAGACAGTCCTTTGATTTGACAGTCACTGGTTAAGCCAGTGTTGCACTGACCCATCTAACATCTACACAACACACACACAAACATGAAACGGCACATTCGGAAAGAGCACGCCACAGTTGAATAAGTGACCTTTGCAACTTTCCTCTCTCTCCACACGTCGCCACATCGCTCCATTTATTTCCCACTCCGGTCAGAAATGCCCCAGAAAAAAACAGTCAGATTGCATCTCTAAAACAAGTACACTTAAATAACATCACATAAAAGGTTATTCCATCCAGTCAGATGCACTCTCATTGAGAGTAACCTCTGCTGCTCTTTGGAGTGCGTGTTATTTCACCGCATTCCCCCTTAATTTGCAACACAAGGCATGAGCGAGACATGGGGAGGGAGCTCATCCTCCGCCTCTTGTCGCGCTGCCCAATCTGCGGCCTGTTAGGCAGTAGGCGGAAACTAATGACCAACATGAGTGTCTTCATGAGCTGTTTATTTTGCAGCATTCCCAAGACGCTGCAACAGCTGCCAAGCGAAAGCAGAAAAAAGAGAAGCCGTCTTCAGCTAGCCGCACAACAACAGCGGCCTTTCAATCGCTGCGGCGGCCAGCACAACCTCTGCTTCACACGCCGCTCCAGATGTAAACCACAGGTCATCTGCTTCACCATCTCAATTATTCGTTATCTTCCTTTTCAAAGAGTAATGTCCATAGAGAAACTCATATTTAGTGATAGTGCAAAAAAAAAACGTTCTGTACAAGCCACAAGTCGATGTTATTTCAACATTTTAAAAAAATTCCAAATTCCTTTCGCAGAATTACACCAGCTATTAATCCAGAAAAGAGATACAAACCAGAGTTTTTGTTTTCACAAAAATGAAAATTGCATCAGGTGACTGCCCACTCAAAAACAAACAAACAAATAAATATATAACATAATATATAATATAATAATAATAACAATTAACTGAGTCTCTTTAAACTCTAAATATAAATATATGTTTATACATGTTAATATTTTAAAATATCTGAATTATCTGAAAATCATTTATATTATGTATTTATAAAAACAGGATATTGCACAAGCAAAAATTGATTAATAAATAGCACATAACACAAAAACAACAGATGTCAAGCGCAGTTTTATCAGTTTATATATATATGAAGATAAAATTAAAGTGATTTTTTATTTTTTTCCCCCGGTATTCACAATCCTAAATATAGAAATATATTGTATTTTATACTTAGAATTAAATATTAATGGATTTTTAGAGAGCCGTAGGTTTACTATTAATGATCGATGCTTCTGGGAAATGCAGTCTAGGTTCATTTTCTTAAAGAACTATTTATTAAAGATTTTCTGAAGACCTTGTGGAAAAAAACAGCGTGGAAAAATGTGGGCGCTCGCTGTTGTTCTCTTCTGGGACTAGAAAGTGTTGCGAATGTTCTGCACGGCGGCCACAGCAAAGCCTGCACTGAGCGTCCTCTGGCTAGCCGTGCTATTCCTGGGTGACACAGAAAAAGCCTCCTCACACGCTGCAGTGCTTTTTAAGGAATTCTGACAGACTCGAGCCAATGGATCAAATACCACAAGCCACTTGCTGCTCCTTCATGACTCCCAGAGCGACTTTGTGCCAGTATAATGAATGAGCACATATCACTCTTAATCTCTGGCCAGTCGCCATCTGCTGCTGCGGTAACATGAACGGGTTCCACATTGGTCACTATGATCTCGTCCTTCCGAGTTTCTCATATCACAGGTCTTAGATCAATATGAAGATCCGAAGGAACATTAGAAGTGAAAACAGTCTCATTTCTGGGCCTCCAGGTATCGTCAGCACAGCAGTAAAGGAGTCCAGGGAGTCTGTATGCAAACTATAATCCACAGAGACGATGATAAAAAAGATGCATTCAAGCAAAAGACCAGTCTTTAAATCTGTCCAGCATTGGGATTGCAGCTAGATCACTGTTCACTAGCATGTCCTCAACAGACAGTAAAGCAGACAGCATCGACATGCCCTCCGACGTCCAGAAAGGGTTGAGCTGTCAATCCTGACGTGATGAGATGTATCTCATGAGTTTTAGCTCGAATCCCTGTGTTAAATCAGCTTCAGAGTTCAGCTCTGGAATGGGTTTGGAACAAATACTACAACACACACACCATGCATACAAATTTTACACAAAAAAGGAGGCCATTAAACCGTCTAATTTAAAGCAGAATGAACTGTCTATTGACTACAGACTAAGGGGTGGCACGGTTCGGTTTGTATCACGGTATTAGAGTCACGGTTTCGGTACGGTTCGGTATGTTTAGGGAAAAACTATACTGTCAGTGTCAAATAAAAATAAAGAAAATAAGAATAATCTATTTAACTACAAGCAACAGCATAAATAAATACAATAGAGTAAAGATACAAATAAAATAAAACAGTGATTCTTCAGATTTTAGGTAGGTCTATAGCATTAGTTTTTATGTACATAAATTGAATAAAGTAATCAAATGTAAAACAGCATTGCATATTTGACTGTATAAATTAAAGATTAATCTTTATTCAAGTTATAAAAGCCATTCAGTCAAGAGCAGTGAGTGATTTTTTTGTTGTTGCTGTTTGATTAATATTAAAAAGTGCTGTCACTTTAAGAGAATGCACTGATCCAGTGCACTGATACTGTACAGTACTGTTCAGCCGGCTGTCTGCTATAGGATACTTACCAAGACAGGCAGTTTGACATAATTTTTGTGTGAATTTGTCCATTCAAACACAATACTTAAGAGAGAGCTTAACATTTGCGCGCGTTCTGAGGCGCGGGTTTGCGCGCTTCTGATGAGCGCACACACAAATCTTCTCACTGCGCGTGCAAGCTCGCGTCTTCTGGCTTTTAAATGTTTAAACTGGCAAAGCTTACATGAGTTTAGTTTAAACACAGATATCAACGTGTGCTGTTCAGGTCTCACCTGTGCGCGTGCACGCTATCAGCACCCGGGTGATGACGGAATAAATGACAGCTCACATCTAGCATACGGCATTCGCATTGAACAAGAGTGAATGGTTTGTCCACTTTTTTTTTTTTTTTTTTTTGTCATTGCTGTTATTGTAATGTACTGGGAAGCCAGAATGCACATCCATTAACAGAAACATACATCAGCCGAACCATGTCTGTTTTACGTGTTATTTATAACAAACCATATTACACATGCGTTGTCAGATTTAAATTGAACCGCGGTCCTAGCACGTGCCGAACCGTGTGTGGAGAACCGTACGGTTCGGTTTTTTTCCGCGAACCGTGCCACCCCTACTACAGACTGACTTTAGTCAAAAAGCACAGCAAAATGAGTGAGGAACGAGGATTTGTGGTAGAAATTTCTAAAATGCAAAACAAATCTTTTAGATGCAGGTTCAATAGCTGCCCATTCGTAATACTACACTATTGCACAATACATCAAACAAACGATGGCAAAACGAAATGATTTGCATGATTGCGCTACACCGGGATAATCCAAGATACTACTCTAATAATATTGTTTGGTCATGTTAAGGCAAAAATGACAGAAAATAAAGCAAATTTTTGTCATATTAAACCAATATAGAATGACCGATGCTAATGCATATTGATGCATGCTTGCATATTAAAATGATATGGCCGCAAATGCAAGCACACAAAAACTGCTGAAATTAACACTTATTTCACACACTATTTACTCAGTCAAAAACCACAAGTAGAAGGTTTTAATTAGAGATCGACCGATATATCGATTTACCGATATTTTTCCCGATATTTAAGCATTTTACCATAATCGGATATCGGTTTTGTAATATCGGATTCACCGATAAATGCCGCCATCTTGTGGGTGTTATGAGAATTAAGTGCAGGATCGCCGCACGTATTTTTTCGCCCGAGGAGACGAGACAACAACAACGGCATGCACAAGTACTTGATTTGCTGTAGTTAGTAAACTTTATTTAACATAACAGCCATTAATGCACAAATTAGATGCATTACATAAATGCCTGTTATGTAGTTTATGCAGCTTGGCTCTAAGAAATAGAGAGCAACTCACGGAGTCATATAAATAATCCGTCAAGTCCTGTCCCAATAAAGACGTAACTTTGCCTGAATTAAATAATACGCAGCCATGAGTGAGCACATGTTGTACATAAAAGCGCTGAATTGAATTCTCTCTCAATTGTATATGCTCATCGTTAGTCTCGTGAATTCGGAGTCACGTAGGCTAAAGGCCCGGCAAGTTTCACTTTCCGCGTTTTTTCCCGTCTTGCGCACAATCCACGCGGCTTTCAAAGTATACTCGCCGCGGATAAGTGCGGACGGACGAGCTCAACACACTTAAATCCGTCAAGTCCTCTCCCAATAAGGACGTAACTTTGCCTGAATTAAATAATACAGCCATGAATGAGCGCATGTTGGAAATAAAAGCGTTGAATTTAATTCTCTCTCTGTTGTATATCATAATCATTAGTCTCATGAAGCCGCTTATATTGCTGTTCACTCAGCGGGTTGATGCTCAGGAAATGCTCCAGCACGGCCTCCGCATGTAACTTTTAATAAGATTCACTTGTTTAAAACACTTATTTTAGCAACATTTACTATACAACCATTATTTCGCTAATAAACATCTAAATAAATTCAACTCTATGGAAATTAATTATTTATTATCTCCGCGAGCGATCGCAGTTTGAGTAGCTTATAGTTCTTTGTAAATGCATAGATGAACCGCGCTGTCAGCAGGCATTTCATAATCTAGAGGGACAAAAACATTAATAATTCTGATATAACATTCCAGTTAAGAAATGCAATAAAATACTTTGTATTTATTAAAAAAAAGTTAGTAAAAGTTTATATTCCAATATTCCAGAGGTGAATTAACATTATCCAGTGAATTATTCTTGATTCCATTAAACAGTTTATAAACCTACTAAAACTGTAGCTTGAAATGAAGTTGATATGACTCGTCTTATTTTCTCCATTTGAAAACATTAGACATTCTACATTTATTTTGCTTATTGATAATATTAGTGTTATTGCTGCTGATGCTTTTTATAAATAAAATGTATTTGTTTATTGTTGTAATATGAAGATTAAATTTAACATGAAAGACTGCAAATTTTCGACACTTAAAAAAAGATGACTGAAAAGAGGAAAAACCAAAGTGAAGTATTTTATAAAAGTAAATAAATATCGGTTCTGCATATCGGTTATCGGGCACATAAACATGCAAATAATTGGTATCGGTATCGGTTCTAAAAAATCAATATCGGTCGATCACTAGTTTTAATCTGATAATATACTAATTATTGATCAAATAATCTCAAACTGGCCAAATAAGACCCCCATAATCAATCAAAATTAACACTTATTTACTAAAAACCACAAAAGATTTTGGAACTGGCACAAGATGAAGTATTAATCTGATAATATGCAAATTATTAATGCAAATAATGTCAAAACAACCAAAGAGTCCTAAAATCAAGTGAAATCAACATTTATTTCACACATTATTTACTCAAAAGCCACAAGCAGAAGGGATTAATCTGATAATATACTAATTATTGATGTAAATAATCTCAAACTGGCCAAATATCCCCATTATCAACCAAAATGAACACATTTCACACACTATTTACTCAAAAAAAAATTGTAACTGGCACAAGTGGAAGATATTAATCTGATAATATGTAAACCACAGATGCAAATAACCTCAAAATGGCCAAAGAAGATCCCTAAAATCAACTGAAATTAACACTTATTTCACACACTATTCAATCAAAATGCATCAAAAATGTTGTAAATGGCACAAGCGGAAAGGTGTTAATCTGATAATATGCAAACCATCAATGCAAATAATCTCAAAATGTCCAAATAAGATCTCAATAATCAACGTGGCTAATTTTTAACACATTCACCGACTAAAATAGCCTGAAAAAGCCACATTCACCAATTTAAAAAGCCTGTTAAGAGTCTAAAAATATCGATCAGCTCCAGCTCCTCTCCACACCCAATCAAACAAACCAAGTCCAGCTAAGCAAATGAAAACCACATGAAGGTCACAACAGATTTGTCTTAAACTAGAGCTGCACAAACAAGGGTTAACATGATTCGCTCGGTGGAAACCAACAAGTTGAGCCTGTTCAGCCAACAGAGCTTTGAATCACACAGGCCTGTCAAGCCCTCCGTCACTCTCACGGTAATTACTTTTTTTCATAAACGGGAGAGAGAACGAGCTCTAATGACTCGTGTGTGCCTTCAGTGTGCGAGCGGAAGCATTTCTGGAAACGCTATGGCATGAGCGTGCGTGCGTGCGTGTGTGTGTGTGTGTGTGTGTATGTGTGTGTGTGTGTGTGAGGGGGTGGCGATCTGAAATCACTGCTGCTGTCAAACAAGCAGGCGAGAGCGAAATATCCTCCTTCCGCCAGGAGCCGAGCCTCCAACTCACTTGATAAAGCAGCGGGCTCCTTCGAACGTATATCCTTCTTCCCATCCGGTGGGTAAATCTGAAAAGGAGACACGAGGACAATGAGTTTTGCATGCAAAAAGCATCTTTCTAGAGTGACTGGCTGCAGCGGGCAGCACATCTCTCATCGTGCCCGTGATCTGCAGTGCTGTTCAATGCCCACAAGCACTGCTCGCATCTCTATGCTGCAGATCAACATGTAAACGTGGGGGACTCAGCTTGTTAATGGAGAAGAGAAAGGGGCAACGCTTTCATAACGCAACCCAAACTGGATTTTAGGCTTGTGGAAGTTTTAAAATAGAGCCCTTCATCTGTCAGTTGTACATTCCTGTGCATTAAAATATTTAGATATATTGTCCTCTCTAAGATTACTGTATATGTTATGTGTACGGTCTCTTATCCTCATGTCTATTACTTTTCTTTTTTATCTATTTACTTGTCTAAAATTGCATGGAGCAGACCTGACTTACATTTCACTACTGGTTATATATATAACTGTGTAGCCTATGTGACAAATAAAAATCTTGAATACACAGCATCTCCTGCAAGCTGTCAAATGATCCGACGAGTGCAACAGCAATGACAGCTGTCACTCAAAAGCCAAAAATGACCATGCAACCTTCAGAAATGTGAACGAGTTGTCAAATACTGAGCGTGCAGGTGTGCTGCATGCACGCAACGCGACGCGAACTCAACGCAACATTGCGCGCGTCGCGTTCTGCCACAGCTGCGGGTCTGCAGCTGCATTGATTGCATTTCTCCTCTTGCGGGGATTTCAAAGCCGTTAAAAGCCTCTTACCTGGAGTTTTTCTGTGCCCTGTAATGACGGCTTCTCCCGTGACTGGATGCAGCCAGGTTGTGCTCTTCGCTTCTTCACTGTTGGGTGAGAAAAGAAGGGGGGAAGAAAAGGTGAAAAAACAACCGACGAGAGGCATTCGAGGCGAAGCGAGCCCCAACTTTCCATCCCGCTGATATTTACTTGATAAAGAAGACGCGTCCGTCCCGGCTCACGCCGTAACTCCATGAGGAAGGCAGGCAAGACAGCCACTCCGCGTTCAGGTCCGCCGCCATGACTGTCTCAGAGCAGCGCTGGAGCTGCGCGCCTCCGACCCGCTCGCGCGTACTCGGGATTCCTTAGCAACGGTGTCTAGGGCGCCTCTTGTGGGCGGGGCTTACACGCGGACCAATGACGTGACACGCAGACGGGATTTATTTATTTATTTGCGACCCTCGACCACAAAACCAGTCATAAGAGGCGATTTTGAAATAAATAAGCTTTCCATTGATGTATGGTTTGTTGGGATAGGACAATGTTTGGCCGAGATATTTAAAAATCTGGAATCTGAGGGTGCAAAAAAAATCTAAATATTGAGAAAAACTAAAAAAGTTGTCCAAATGAAGTTCTTATTACTGATCAAAAATTTACTTTTGATAGATTTACGGTAGGAAATTTACAAAATACCCACATGAAAAAAAAAACTGTAGTAGGCCTAATTTATAGTAAATACTAGGCTATAGTGTTTTTTAACCATACTAAAATGTATTATACATTATTTACAATACTTTGTTAATGAATGCTACAGCATATTGTAGTAACAATAGTGAACTGATAAACTGTAATAAATAATGTATTATAAAACGGATAGTTCCGGTCCTTGATTCTGATTGGTTGAGCCGCGTTCGAAGCGGTTGTAAATTACTCTACAAACATACACCTTTGTTTAC
>JAFVLL020032907.1:0-25900 GCA_021397915.2 Tor tambroides
GTATTTAAAAATTGTATTTCCATCTCTGTTGCAACAGTTTTGGAAGTGTCTAAAATGACTATACCCATATGTACAAGTCATTGGTGTTTGGTGACGAGTTTTTGGCTCAAGGTCTGCATTTACAGTCACACCAGAGGTGTTAAACTGGGACTAGGACTTGGTTTTATGCAGACCAGTCAAGTTCTTCCACACTGACTGAATCAATAATTTTAATTTTGAACCTTGCCTTATACACAGAGGCATTGTCATGTTAGAATAGAAAAGGGTCCTGTCCAAACTTTTGCTATAAAATTAGAAGCAAACAATTCCCTAGAATATCATTATATGCTTAAACATTAAGATTTTATACTCATGGAAATTACTGAAGTAGTCAAACCTGTTCATGAGAAGGGGGCGACCCAATACTTTTGGCAATATAGTGTACAGGGCTTAAAGTTCTCCGGCACCGGATTTCCGGCTTGCAGCGTTTGGCTTCGGAAAAAAAAAAAAAGGTATTTGCAGGTATTTGTTATAATACATAATGTACTTAAGTTGGTTATGATCATATTATGTATAGGCATATTACATTGTGTATTTTAACTGTGTTGTTCAATAAAGCCGTGTAATTACTTGGTTTTGATATTTTATTTGAGCCAATTATTATTGCCTCATCGTTATATAAATAAATAGTCGTCATAAAGCCTGGTTTTCACTTAGGTCTCTTTGTGTTAATAAAAATATCAAATTACTCAATTGTCAAAATAATCAATAGATTACTTGATTACCAAACTAATCATTAGTTACAGCCCTAGATTAGTTAAAATATTTCTAAATACAACTGCATTGATTTACTTTTTGTAATTAAAAGACAAATATTTTGTCATTGAAAATTTCTTAAAAATAGCATTAAAATATTGTCTCTTTCTACTGAACCAAGTATCTGTATTTTGTCTCATCTCGTGAAGTGTATTGTCACACTCCTAGTGTCGATAAGCGGTGATATACCTCATAATTTTCCAAGCTTTCATTCTTCAGGTCAACCATGTATTCATGAAAAAAATCAGTTTGAATAAGGAAACCAATAACTTTGCCATAGTATCCTTTCAAATGTTAAAGTTGCCACAGTCATTGCATGCTGCCCCATCCCCAAGCCAACCCACTCCAACACCCACCCCCACCCTCCCTGCACCGCCCACCCCGTCCCGTCCCGCCCCCAGAAAAAAGTTCAGGCTCAGGATTTTTTTTTTGCTTTAACCCCTGAGTGTATATATGTATGTATGTATGTATGTATGTGTATATAGATAGATAGATAGATAGATAGATAGATAGATAGATAGATAATTTTTTTTGTCAACTGATTTTAAAATATTTAAAATCAACCTTTCTCTTGCTTCATCCACCATTTAATTTATATGAAACATTTTTCATTGATTTTCAAGCATTTTTCAGTGTAGTACATCCACACAGGTTTACACATGGGATTTAATTAACAGCAGGACACGTAGCTATCTCACTCTCTCTCTCTCACACACACACAGAAACACACACACACACAGCCAGTCACGCAGGGTAATAAATGGTGGGCTGTTGACGTCAGAAGAGAGAGGAAACACACACACACACACACACACACACACTTGCTCCTGCACAACAACCTTACTTGGTAGCTACGCTTATGTTCATTTTCTTTTAAATGGCATTTCTGTTCCTAACCCTTTTTCATTTCTCTCTGTCTCTCTCTGGCTTTCCAATATCATTACAGATGTTCCTTTGTGAACTGAATGAATATGAAGCAAATGCGGCATTTATGGGAGAGGTTGTAACAGTCACATGTCTGGTGGCTGGTGACCTTTGTGTGTTTGAAAGAAAGATAGATTTATGAAGGATGGATGAAGCGAGACAGCAAAAGAGAGAGATATAAGGCCGGCGAGGTTGAGCTCTGAGCCAGCGAGTGATGTGTAGCGGCCGCTGGGGTTTCCATGGCAACACTGGCAAGACCATTGATCACACGCACTCATTCCTGAATCCCTCTCGTCTGTGCTTGGTCTTTTCCCCCCAGAAGTTTGAGCCGTGCAGCGTCTCGCCTTTACAAGCAGACTAAAGTGCACATCTTAATCCTGAGAGAGAGTGTGTGTGTGTGTGTGTTAGTGAAGACACAACAGGTGGATTTTCCAGAAGCTGTTTGTAAGAGTGTTTTACCACAAGAGATTAAAAAGGATTCAGGAGTATTCAGCATTTGACCTTATATCACGATATGAGTAATTTAATTTCATCATAATGATATATATCACGATATAGTTATTTTTGCTCTAAAAATAACTATTAGTCTAAAAAAACAATAAAAGCTCACTGAAGACGATTAAATAAGAATAAGAAACTAATTACTAATTAATAAGAAATAGGACAAAAAAACTACAGTAGAACATACAAATAAGAAATGCTAAATACATTGTATAAAGTAATCAAATGAATAAAAATACTGCATATTCTTCACTGTGTAATTAAATATATATTTCTTCTTATTAAAGTTGCAAAAGTGATTTAGTCAAGAACAGTGAGATTTTCTCTCATTTGTTGTTTGATTAACACGAATGACTGTTGTCACTTTAAGAGCTGCCTGGATCCAATATACTGTTACATGTGTTTTCTTTCTCAGCTGTTTGCTTTAACTTGCATTTTGACACATACATGTGTGTGTATTTAATCGTTCAAGGCCTATAAAGCGGCAAAAATATAAAGCGTCTTCACGTGCGCGCGTCTCTCAGAAATGACTTCTCTTTTGCTGCTGATTGCATTTCATTGGCTTAAAATCACTTGGTTAAGATGATTAAAAATGTGTGCAAATGATGCATTATCGTGACCACGTACCACCATGAACGTCATGTGTGTGTAACCGTGATAGAGAAGATAGTTGAAAATCTCTACCGGTTGACAAATTCATATCACCCACCCCTAGCAGCTGTTGTTTAGAAAATGACATTTTGGTAGCTGTATTGTTGTTCGTTTTTTTTTTTTTTTTAGTTAGATTTCAAATCATTTAGAAAATTCCAATGTCCTAATGTTTTAAAAATAAACAAAACATAATTTATTATAAATATTGCATCTTTATTCTCAAAACATTATTTATTCTCGTAACATTACAGCTTTGTTCAGCGAACATTGCAAATTTATTATTGTAACATTAGAACTGCATTCTCAAAACATTGCAAATGTATTCTCAAAACATGACCTACTGGTTCTCTTATTGCTTTATCAAAGCATCCTTTTGTGCAAAACAGAAATTCTTGGATTCATGGAAAACAGATTCTTGTAACTACAATTTTATGCTCAAAACTTTATTTTTCTTCAAAATGTATTTTCATAACATTGACTTTTTTCAAAACACGAATTACAACTTTTTCCTCATACCTTGATTTTAATCTCTCAATGCTATGACTTTATTCTTGCAATTTTGACTTGAAATTTGACAAGCTTGCTTTATGACTTTGTTCTTGAAATCTTGTATTTTACATGGCACTAAAATGGCATCATACTGTAAAATACTTTAATATGTACTAACCATCATAACAGTTATTACAATGGAATGCTATGTGATGACTTACAGTATTTCAGAAGTGAAATTTTCAAGAATCTGAGGTCAGTCAACATATAGACAACCTAAAAGCTTGTCATGTATTTTTACAGTTTTTGTCCTTTTCAAGCATTTTGACTGTATTAAGCACACCTAAAAACCACTCCTGAGATCTGGAGAGACCATTCTGGATGGTGTTAAATCAGGGTGGCATGAGAGCTATTAACAACTCCTCACATCTGCCGTTTAGTACACTGTATGACGTGTTTAGAAAACACATTGAGATGGAGAGGAAGAATATCTAAGAGACTGATCCAAATCCAGAATGAACGATCGAGTCAGCTCTCGCCTTCGGACATTCGAAGTACTACTAGGAAGTAGTGTTCTGAGTTCTTCTCTGTGGTCTTTGTTACCGAAAAGGTCACTTAGTTTATTCATATTAACATGCGCAGACAGGCAATGACTGCTGGTTATCTGTGCGGTGCGATCGGTCATCTGGTCTTTTTGAATCGAATAGGTCACTGCAGTCTCAATCCGAAGATCAGCAGATTGTTTTCTAGTGCTACTAAAATAGGATATGAGGTTTGCGTTTGATTTATGGGCTCTGCAGGAACTGATGCACAGTTGCTTTTCCAAGAACACTGAGAGCGTGTGTTTCTGTGCACTAACCATGTATGTATGTGTGCAGGTGATCCATCGGCACTTCTATCTGAAGCGAGCGGAGATCATGGCCCAGTGCGAGGGCTGGATCTGTGATATTCAGCAGTACAGCAGCGATAAGAGAGTCGGCCGAACCATGTCTCATCACGCAGCTGCACTAAAGGTACAACACTGTGTGTTCACTGCCATACAACCGGAAATTGTGCCATTTGTTGTGTTTTTGAAACTGATTCCTTGTGTTTTTTTGCAGAGGCACACGGCTCAGCTCAGAGAAGAGTTGTTGAAGCTTCCCTGTCCTGAAGGCCTGGAGCCGGACGGGGAGGAGTTTTCCGAGAAAAGCACCTCGCTTATGGTGAAAGAGCTGCCTGGTCAGGACGCAGAGAAGCAGTCGGACAGCCCGGACGCCCACTGTAGCGACGGCCAGCTATGATCCCCTCTCCCCCGAAGCCCCGCCCACCGCCTTTGACTATCCATTGATATTGAAAAAAGACTGGATGGCTTTAGTGATTAAGCCATCTTTTTGTCAATATTTGTATGTAAGAATCTAATTATGTAATAGCATAAAAAGAGAGGACAGTCAAAACAAAGAAAATACAAGGAAACGAATCCGCTTACACCCACCGACACACAAGACGAACCGCTGAACTCTATGCTGCACCCTGAAGAAAACAAAGGAGACAAGACAAGATCTTTTTATTTACTTGTAAAAGAGTATACATTTTTTTGTGTGCTTTTTTTCCTTTATTTTCCCAAATTGTTAAATAACCACTGATTGATATGTTATTAAACTTGTTTATGTAAAACAAAATGGAAGATGAAATCACAGTATATATAAGGGAACTGCCTTTAGTGGAGAATGTTTACCAAATGTTCATTTCTCTCTTTTTTTTTATTTTTTGGACTCTTAGTGCAAGGACAGTTTGTAAGTGAGAATATACTGGTCATTCTTTAAGCGAACTATTTAAAAGAAGAACGTAACGAACACATACCCCCACTCTTGAGTTCCCCCGATCCTCTGGTGACCCTCTGACAGTGATTTTGGTTTCTACAGATTTGTGTACACTTCAATAATAAAGCCTGAAACGGACGTTCAGAAGTACTCTGATGACTGGATGCTCTTGTTCAGGCTGATCAATAGCACGTTTTATTTTTGCCCTCTCTCTGCTTTTAAGTGCAAGTTTAATAAATGCAACCTGTTTTACTTTGCTTGGAAATACTAATTAATGTGGGTCTGTAGATGGCAGATTGTGGTGAGTGTGTGCGTGCGCAAGCAGGGTTTACTTTTATTTTATCACTTTCTCTTAATTATGACAGAGGATGAGTCATAATCATTTTTTCAAATCAGTTACAGGAGTAAAAGTTCCTAAAATGAAATACAAAACAATATGATGAGTGAAACATTGGATGTATGCATACGTTCCATCAATATGGAAATGTTGACCACCTCAAATGTATTCAACAGTTAGAATCATAGTATAATTTTTACTTTATCTGTTTAATTGATATTTAATGTATTTTAGTCTTTTTAAATACCAAAGAAGTGCAATATTTAGTTGCCCCAAAGTTTTGCTTAAATTAGGATCATAAGGTGTTTTTTAATTAACACTTTCATTCAGCAAGTATGCATGAAATAGGTCAAAAGTGACAGTAAATACATTTATAATGTAACAAAAGATTTCTATTTCAATGTTGTTCTTATTTTTCTATTTATCAAATAGTCCTGAAATAAACATGTCACGATTTCCAAAAATATTAAGCAGCACAACTTTTGTCAACATATAAGATATATTTCTTGAGCATCAAATGAACATATTAGAATGATTTCTGAAAGATCATGCGACACTGAAGACATTCAGCTTTGCCATCACAGGAATAAATGACATTTTTCAGTTATTATAAATTGTAGTAATATTCCTGTTTTTACTGTATTTTGGTAAAATAAATTCAGCACTGGTGAACATAAAAGATGCATAAAAAAAAGACATTACAAAACTGATCCAAAACTACAGACATGAAGTAACATCATTTAGACCTTTTCAATAATATTTAGTCAAAATTTTCATTTTCCATTTTATAATTTTATCTGTTTTGATTTCAGATACTTTGATCTACTTTATATGCTATTATATATCTGTTTTTGTTTATTTAATGTTTAATGCTAAAAAACAAAATCACACAAATCAGGGTTTAAGTGTATTTATTGAATTACTGGGGGAAAACATATGTCCGAAATTTCATCATGTGCCAGTGAAGTGAAGACTTTTCAGAACTACTGCAAATTAGATCCACTGGTATTTAGTTCTGTTTTAGAGTGCAAGAAAAAGAAATCACTGTTCATACTGACATCACATTTTGGTCTTGAGAGATAATCTTTAATGAAACCGTCTTTAATTTTTCATCAAATCTATGTAGTTTGGATCTCTCTCAAGCTTTAGTAAGAAACACCAAAACAGAGATGCATGCTGGTCTTGTTGGTCTAAATCTCAGCATTTTAGAAGAGATATTGATCAGTCTCTGAGCGTTTCTCGTCTTCAGAGTGACAGATATGTAGGAATCCCACTGAGAAACACAAAGGAGTGAAGGTGTGTGAGCGTAGCAGCCCATCCATTATTGATCGAGTGTATTTAAACCCAGAGCGTGACTGTGATCCGGTGAGCTGAGCAGTCGTGCCATGACATGAGCGTGTATTCGCACACGTGTTCACGCTCAGAGATGTTAGATAGATCCTCCCAGTTGGCTGTAATTGCAAGGTCATGATGTTTTTCTGGGAGCCGTACGTGAGCAGGGGTGCTGTATCTGTCCTCTCTCTTTTGATTTATCGTGAAGACGTGGAACGCACAGCCGCGCTTCAGCATTTTCCTGCATCCTGCATTGAAGATTTGAAAACGGAGCTGTTGTTCTCAGGGCTAGTATCAATCTTTTAAACTAGCACAGTGTCCTGCTTATGTGTTCAGTGTGTGAGTTCACAGGTAATATAACAGGATTGATTCTGATTCGATGTCAATGTTTTTTTTCGTTCATCAGCTTGAAAATCGTTCTGAAAGTGATTCCAATGATACTGTTTGCCTGTGCCTTTATCATTATAGCTGTGGTGTGGACTCTGCTATTCTTTCATATTGAGAATGTAATGTTTTAATATCCTTGGTGTGAACAGGCCTTTAGAAATGCCATGGCAAAGACCATACTAGATATCCCATTGAACCACTCACTTAACAACTACCTACAACATCCTAGCACTATGAGTGTGACTTTTGCATTTTCTACACCACAGTATTACAAAATAAAATAAATGAAATAAAAGATCCTTTTTTTTCCAAGCATAAAAAAACTAATAATAAACTTAAAGGGATAGTTCACCCAAAAATGAAAATTCTGTCATTAATTACCCTCATGTTGTTCCAAATCTATAAGACCTTCGTTCATCTTCGGAAGACAAATTAAGATATTTTTGATGAAATCCCAGAGCTCTCTGAACCTCCATAGACAGCAAGGGTACTACCACAGTCAACTCACAGAAAGGTAGTAAGTACATCGTTAAAATAGTCCATGTGACATCAGTGGTTCAACTGTAATTTTACGAAGCCACAAGAAAACATTTTGTGCGCAAAGAAAACTAAAATAAATTTATTCAACAATTCTTCTCCTCCGTGTCACGGTGCCAGAAGAGTTGTTGAATAAAGTCATTGTTTTTGTTTTCTTTGCACACAAAAAGTACTCTCGTAGCTTCATGAAATTGCACCACTGATGTCACATGGACTGTTTTTACAATGTCCTTACTACGTTTCTGTGCCTTGACCATGGTAGTACCCTTGCTGGAAGGTCAGAAAGCTCTTGGATATCATCAAAAATATCTTGTGTTCTGAAGATGAACGAAGGTCTTACAGATTTGGAATGACAAATGATGAGGTTGTGTAATTAATGACAGAATTTTCATTTTTGGGTGAACTATCCCTTTAAAAATCCAAAAGTCTTCAATTTCTTAGAACCCTTAGCAAAGGCTTTGAAATGTTTGTGCACTGGTCTGTTTTAACTCACCATACTTTTTATCAACATGCTAGTCTAAAATAAAATCAATTTTTGATAGACCTCCATGGTTTGGTTTTCATACAGCATCTGCCATGAATTTTAGATTTTCATTTTTTTTTTCTTGCTCCACGCAGCTGAGAACATATTGAACAGCTCTTTCTTCCTTGTCTTTTTGGTTTTGGTTACATCAAAATGTAAACAAATCCATGTACCCAACACTTGCATTACAGGCAAAAAAGTTTCATTCAGAATGAAATCTGAGTAATGGGCAATTACTTATTACATATTTGTTATTTACTATTAGTTATAGGCTTACCTGTTTCCTGAAACTCTTTATGACCTTTACCAGGTAAGCGTTTACAGAGTCAAATTCACTGTGTTTTAGCTACATTCTCTTGTCAATGATAATGTTCATTTGAATCTATCTTTAAATTTAGCTAACACCCAAAATACATGTTGTAAAGCCTTTCTCACATAGGCTACAGTACATGGCAATGACACAAATAAACACACACACTAAAAGTTAACATGCAGGGAACACACACACTTAAAGGACAAGCCTAATTAGAGTAAATGTCACAGAGCCGTTTCCTGTTATAACGAGCTCGAGAATTTAAAGCGCCAGATGAAGGTGTACTTAGAATAAACAGATGATTGTCCTTAGGTATGGACACTGCTAGTTATCTTTATAGTTAGCTAAAAGGGTTTCTGAAATGTTCTGGTGGGTTGCTAAGGCTTTGCTATGGCATTTCTAGGACTTTGCTATAGGTTTTCTATGGCTTTCTGGGTGTTGCTATGAGATATCTAGGAAGGTTTGGTTTTTGCAAGGGGTGTTTCGAAGGGGTTTTTAGGATGATCCGAGTGGTTGTTAGGATTATGCTATGGTGTTTATAAAGTGTTGCTATGACAGTGATCCAGGTTGTTTTATGGGATATCTAGGCTAGTCTGGTTTGTTGCGAGGGCATTGATGTGGAATTTGTAAGATGTTATGTGGTTGCTATAGGGCATTGCTATGGCATTTCTAGAGAGTTGTTATTGATTTTCTAGTGTGTTCTGGGTGGTTACTAAGGTGTTGCAATGGTGTTTCTAGGGTGTCCTGGTTCGATGCTGTGGGGTTTTCTAGTAGGGGTGTAAATCTGACAATATAATGCATCTGTAATATGGTTTGTTAAAAATAACAACACGTAAAACAGACAGAGGTTGGCTAATGTACGTTTTTGTCGATGGATATGAATTCTGGCTTCCCAATACATTTCAACAACAGCGAAGAACAAAAAAAAAAAAAAAAAAAAAAATCCAGTCACTCTTTGTTCAATGCGAGTTCCGTATCCTTGAATGTAACCATTTATGCCATCATCACAGGGAGACCTGAACAGCACACACTGCTATCTGTGTTTAAACTAAACTCGCCTTGCCAGTTGAAGCATTCAAGAGCAAGAAGATGCAAATGAGAGAATATTGAGTTCGTTTTCAAGTCTTGTGCTTGAATGAACAAATTCATACAAAAATTAAGTCAACATGCCCGTCTTGATAGGCTAAGAATCCTAGCAGACATAGTCGGTTAAACATACAGTATTAGTGTACTGGATCCGTGCATTCTCCTGAAGTGACAGAACGTTTTTAATGTTAATCAAACAAAAAAAAAACAAGTAACTCACTCACTGTTCTTGACTGAATAGCTTTTGTAACTTTAATAAGAATTAATCTTTAATTTATACAATCAAATATGCAGTGTTATTTTAGATTTGATTACTTTATTCAAATTCTGTTCCTAAAACCTGTTAGACCTACCTAAAAACCTGAAAAGCACTTTTATTTGTATCTTTGTCCTATCGTATTTATTTGTGTTGTTGCTTGTAATTGGATTATTTGTTCTTATTTTCTTTATTTTTATGTTCTTTTTTCCCTAAACATAGCACAAACCGAACCATACCGAAACTCTAAAACCGTGATACAAACGAAGCGTGAGTAATTTGAACTGTTACACCCCTAGTTTCTAGGGTGTTCTGATCAGTTGCCAGAGCATTTCTAGACAGTTACTTATTGGCCCAAGTCAAAAGAGTCTCATGATTTTGGTTCTTAGAATATGGCTTGGGTCCCTCCTTCAGTATGTTCAATGTTTTCTCATCCAAGTATCAGCACACCTTAATAAGCTCAATTGGTTTTATTCATATTTCTAACACAAACAGGAACTTGCATGCCAAAGTTTAACACATTAGGGGTTTGTTCATTTCCCTGACCATAAATATGTGTAACTGTAATAGTGATGCTTGCCTCAGCAAAAAAAAGAAAAGAGTAAATCTGATGGAAGAGCTGAGAGAGAGAAATTTTGTATAATCTTTTATAAGGGATCAGTAAACGACCACTGAAGTATTTTTTTGCACGGATGTTTTCTTTCAGTATTTTTCTACCGAGAGATCGTCTCTCTGCCTTTATCTTTCTGTCCGTTGGAAGCTATTTCCCTCCTCTCCTCCTTAGGGTGCTGTGTTTGTGTTGGAGTATGACTCTTTGTGCCCTGCAGGTGTTGCCTCTGTTGTGTCAGACCGTTGACACGCTCCCCTTTGTTCCCCAAACAAGCCGCAACAGTCGAAGTCGCAGATTCAAGACCTTGAAAAATGGCTTCAATCATTTGAGAGCCGGTGTGCGGTTGACAATTCGGTAAATTAGACTCCAGTGGCCACCGAAATAAATCACTGTGAGGGACTAAAGACGTCCTTTTGCATACTTTTTCACGACTCCAGCAGCTACTCGGAGGTCTGAGCCCATCGATCGCTGGTGTAGAAATCCCCACAGTGCTTAAGATTTAAATAATGCAAATTGGGAGGGAAAAGGAAGATGTAGGCAGAAGGAAAAGAGCCTCTGTTCTCCAAAAATAATAGGCTGTGAGAGTTACCCATGCGTACTATGGTTTCATGAGGCTGTTGAATCATTTCTGTGCTGTTTTCTCTTGTGTTTAATATGAGGCTTAGTCACTGACAGTCTCCAGGAGCTGCAAACGCTACACAGAACTCTCCGCAAGTTAATATGAAGGAGCTGAGTTTATTATGAGTGGTATGAGACACTGCAGATGTTTCCACCTAGTTTTCTAGTTGTTCCTCAGTGTGGACAGTGTAGTTCAAATCATTTCATGTTGCCTTTAACTGTAGACCAAGTAAATGAACTTTTACTGCCCTAGCAGTTAGCACACTATACAGTGCTACTAAAATCTGTTTTGTGCTTTTAAAATGAATTGATAACCATTCATAATAAAACAGGTAGAAAAAATAGGATACGTCGAATTAGAGGGAAAAAAAGGCTTTCCATAATTCTGTAAATAATGCAAAGTGTTACCACACAAAACAACATCAAATATACACATCACAATAAAACTAACTAAATAACATAAAATGTAACATATATACTTGATACATAATTTACAACAGAAAAA
The DNA here is from genome assembly GCA_021397915.2 of Tor tambroides. Classification (NCBI taxonomy): domain Eukaryota; kingdom Metazoa; phylum Chordata; class Actinopteri; order Cypriniformes; family Cyprinidae; genus Tor; species Tor tambroides. The sequence goes on from JAFVLL020032907.1 coordinate 11,664, forward strand.
GGAAGACAGATTGTAAAATATAAATAAAATATAATAAAATGTGTTGAATCACACAGGGGTTCCTGAAAATGATATAGCCTCTCATTTTTAACATTTAACAATGTTTTACCATTATTTTTACCATTTACCATGTTTTGTTGACTATAATTAGAAATTTCACAGTATATTGTTAATGTGAGCGCATAACTTACATCAGATTGTCCTTATCTGTAAATGTTACAAAGCCATGCGAATAATTCTGACTAAAATATACGTTTTGCTAAAATATTTTGCATCTAAAAATAAACAATTTCAACATCTCTCATTTACAACAGCACCATAAACTGCAGCACGAAGAGTTTGTTGCAGAAATACTGAGAGACTTTTTATTTAAAAACAGAGTGTTTTCAGTAATGCAGTGTTTAAGGGGAAAAAATGAGGCAATTTAATGTTTTGTTTTTCTCACTGCTGTACTAAAAACATACTGATCCGTGAGTTCAAAGTCCAGGTACATACCCAACCGAGATATCTATACACACACATTTTGCTATGTTTATATTGATTATTTGATCATATCCACTGGAGAACAATCCATCGTTCATCAAACACATTATTTCTAGGAAAGTATAATTAGCAGACACATTATAATAAAATGAAGCATAAAATGAAGCTGCTCGCATGTAACCCATAGTTCACGTTGCATTCTGGTTCTGGTGCTATAGCCAGACATTTCTCTAGGCTAATGAGTGTTACAATACAGCCATATCTTGCCTCTGTAATTACCTTTTCTCTCTGCTCAAGAGAGAGAAAGAGCGATTGAAAACAGCTATAGAATGTAATTAAGTGGAATTGACTAATTGAAGTGCTTAGTGTGAGAATCAGCACAAAAACAGCTTACACCAAAACAAGAAACATACAGCAACTACATTTCCTGCACGAAGCGTATATGTGATCACAAATGCGTTTGACCTTTAATGTCACGTTTGATGTAATGGGTCACGGTTTCCATCGCGGTCATTTCACGTCTACGACACATCATTCTGCATTTGAGTGTGTGAATGTATTTTTGACCTGTCCTTAGGGGTCTCAAACACGTTACACACTGCCAAATCTTCCGGACTCCAGCGGTCCTCTGCCACTCCGTGTAATCAAGACGAATCATCTGCTTGATTTTTGTAAAGAGAGTGACCTTCTACTACCGCCAGAAGCATCAGAGGCATGAGAGAGACAGAACAGGAGGGTTCCAGGAGTCAACGGCCCCCTCAGGTTCCCTTATGCTAACAGTCAGTCATTTGGTACAGATATAGTGTTCATCTGCAAGGGAAGCTTTCTATTCACAGCTCTGTGCCTGCTTAAAATAATCAAAAGCTTTATTGGAAAAAAGAGACAGATATAATTAATATCTGAAAGTAGGAGTGATGAGAGGAAAAGGGCTCAGTGACTGAATAAAAGTTCCTTTAATAAAAGGGAAGGAATCATCTCTGACTCACTTTTTTTGCATTTAGTTACTGGAAACTAGGCATATTTTTCTTTTTTGATATGCTAATTTTTCACTTTCTTTGACTGAATTGCTTTAGAGTTCTATGGTTAGTACAAACACAAACTAAAAAGTTTCAAACTACAGTACATTTTAACTAGATTTACAAACAAATGTGACCCTTAAGTAGCATGGGTATATTTGTAGCAATAGCCAAAAATACATTGTATGGGTCAAAATTCTCTTTTTTTCTTTTATGCCAAAAATCATTAGGATATTAAGTAAAGATCATGTTCCATGAAGATATTTTGTAAATTTCCTACTGTAAATATATCAAAACTTATTTTTTTGATTAGTAATATGCATTGCTAAGAACTTCATTTGGACAACTTTAAAGGTGATTTTCTCAATATTTAGATTTTTTTGCACCCTCAGATTCCAGATTTTCAAATAGTTGTATCTCAGCCAAATATCGTACTATCCTAACAAACCATACATTAATGGAAAGCTTATTTATTCAGCTTTCAGATGATGTATAAATCTCAGTTTCAAAATATTGACCCTTATGACTGGTTTTGTGGTCCAGGGTCACAAATAAATAAATACATAAATGCCAGAGTTCATATATGAATTTGAGTATTAGATTTACACACAAATAAATAAATAATGAAAAGCCAGAGACGAAGTTCATGACATTGGGTTGAATTTGAGTATTAGACAGACAGATAGCCAGATAGATAGATGGATAGATGCCACAAAGCTTCTTTCAAAAATATCCTATTCTTTAACAAAAACAGAAGACAATAGAATGGTTAATTATACTTCGAATTTGCATAAAAGCCAGGTGTTATTTCAATCATGTAATAGATTTACAGTATTTTGCGTCCATTTTAGCGTCTGGTCAAATCTCGACGTTCCCTTAGCGGCGCTGCCTTATTAAGTATCCCATAATGCACCACGTCGCTGTCATGGCTGCTCACTGATGACACTTGCGGCACATGGGCAGAAATCAAACGCATCACAGTGAGCACACGAACCCTTCACATCTCACATTCACAGCCAGAGCAGGTCTTGAGCGACGTGACGCGTGTTTCATTTCTCTGCTGAGGGTTGACGAGGATGATGAAGCTGCTGCAGCTCGAGGCGGCGGTTCTGGGCGGATTGAGTCTGGACTGGAAACAGAGCGGCTTCAGCACCGCAGGTACGAGACAGCGGCAGATCTGAGCTGATGTGGTTTTGTGATGATGATTATGATGATGATGATGATGCTGTTGACTGATGTTGATGGTCCAGCTGTGGATAAAACGGGTTCGGATCTGCTCGGTTATTGTTGTGGATGTGTTGCGTGCTGGTTGGTTTGCTGCACGCAGCAGTTACACACTCTCACGTGGTTTAAATGTGCCGCATGTGTGTTGAAATCTCCGCGCCGCACCGACGCACGGGACTGTGTCCAGACAGGCGTGAACTGAGCGGCATTTGACAGCGTTCTAGCAGCATGACTTCTGTATTTGTGTATTGGCTGCATGGAGGGACGGTGTGGGCAGCTTTAGCGCTTCGGACATCAGTACACATGAGGACAGAGGCGTGTGTATCCTGTTGATGTTGAGGTGAGAGAAGATACGCTGTTATTTAGCTCACTGTTTTAGAACAAAGCCGGGCAGCACCTGCCTACCTTGCATGTACAAACTCCTGTGCGGGTGTTATTTTTAGTGGGCGTTCACACAGGACGACTAGAAGGAGGCAACACATTTAAGATGTTTTATTTATGATATTATAATATCGGAACTGAATTATTGTCGTGATTGAAGGTTTCACGATTAAGTGGTTGTTGTTTTTAACGGTTCTCAAACCTGCTGTTGCTGACGGAGCACCGTACTAAATACTCTTGTCAGTGTTTCTTGCTCCACTATTCAGCAACACCGCTACAGGTTCTACGACGCGAAACATAGCAAGCATAGTCCGATTCTCTAACGCATGACTGTAATGACTGGCTTCTTTTATTGTATCAAAATCGTGTTCGTGTAGTTCGATTAAAAATGGATGGCTCCTAGTTGGTTCTTAATACCAAAAACGTCAAAAAACAAACAAAGCGTGACAAAGTATTCCGATTCCTGAACAAAAAAAGAGTCATGAGAGTCGATTCGTTTAGTGAATCCATGCAGTTTCCGAATAAATGATTCTTTTAGCCGGTCCTTTTTGGTGAATCACAAAACAGCACAGCATAGTCCGATTCCTGTACAAAACACTATTAGGAGCCGATTCTTTTAGTGAATCAATTAAATACGGTGTAGTTCAGATACCGAGCAAATGATTCTTTTAGCCGGTTCTTTTTAGTGAATCAAATACAGCGCAGCGAATGTATTTTGATTCCTAAAAAGCCAATTCGTATAGCGAATCAAGCAAATACATTCTAGTTCTAATGTTTATAAGTTTTTTTTTTGTTTTTTTTTTGTTAGGGAATCAAAATTCAGCACGGCCAAGGTAGTCCGATTCTCGAACAAATTACTCGATTATAAAACGATTATTTTAAGTTGACCACAGTCATAACGTGACGAGCCTGATTTCTGAACGAATGACTCGAATGAACTGGTAACACCACAAAGCGGTTGTTACGGAATTTATCTGACTCATTTATTAGATGAATCAAACTCACTTGAACTGCAAGTTATTCATCGTGTCTGACTCGAAATTCGTGTTGTTGGCTTGTACAAATTATTTAAAGTATTCTACTACTTTTGATTACACACGTCTTAAAAATACAACATTGATAGTGCGACACTTCAGCCAAAGTCACACGTGTAAATGAACACATAGGGAACGCGTCCTTGTGTGAACGCCCCCATTAGGCTAAATTATAGGACTTCATTATTGCTTTATAGCTTGCCACTTATTTCATACATTATCCATCTTCCCCATCGCTCTGTCAGTTTAATGTGCTGTTAGTGGCGTGACAAATAGCTGTGCATTTTGAATATTGTAGCTGTTCATTTGTATACATCCTACATTGTATATTTCATTCCTCCCATGTGTCCCTCTCTCTCATGAACATCAGCCTCAGGAGTGATTAATGTGTAATTCACAGGATAGTGTCTGAGATGTGTCGATCTGATCTTCAGTAAAGCTATTTCAGTCCGTCCTCATTCAGTCACATTTATTCACGCCAGTTTCTCCTCAGAAGAGATCAACGACTGAGAGAAGTGGCTGGAAGCGAAGTGTTCTTCTAGAAATAGTGCAGTTTTCTTCACTCTTATCAGAGGTGGCACCATTTTGTATCTAGCAAAGTGATGCACGTTATCCAAGATCTAAATTGAATTTGAGGCAGATCATAAATCTGTAATCATATGAGATTCCCTTTAATTCAGTGTAGCTGTCCATATATAACGTACTCATGGATTTATTATAGTGAAGGATGAAACTAAAATAAGTATTTGCTTTTGACCTTTTATAGCGCAGACTTTTTCTGGTGAATGTTTCTTTAAATATGCCATGAAGTAACTGCAAGTTTGGTATAAATAAACTGTTTCTCTGAGGGAGAGTCATTTTGTTATGCTTTTTCAGGCTGGTGCTTTGTGTACAATGAACTATTTAATTTCACGGTTCGCACATTTCATGGAGGCGTGCTGCTGCTCCTCTCCTTTTTGTTTATGGTTTTCTTTTTCTTTTTTTTCCCTCTAGTATGCAAGTGAGGGAGCAAATGGCTGAAACTGAGTAGAAACTGACTTTGAAACTGAGGAGATGATGGTTGGAAGTGAATTTGTTTTATTTGTGTAGTAGACATGGGCTGGATATCTTTGTTCGTAATATGATGTACTATTAACAAAAAGTAGAAGAAACATTTTATTTACATAAAATATAATCAAATGTGATGTCATGTGTCCACTCTAAGAAAAGTTAGAGTGCTAATATGAAGGAGTTTTCTGTATTGATTTCACAGGTGTTTTACACATTTTTTGAATTATGCATTGCATTGTGTTGTGTTTTTAGGGTTAAAGGAAATGTCTGTAAACTAAATGGACTATGACCTGGCAGAAAATTACCAGAACCTTTCTAGTTTTTCCCATGGATATGTTTTTTCTTACAGTGTCCTTATACTGGTTTTCACTGTAAATTATACAGTAATCATAGTCTTTACTTGTAAAGACCATAAATTTGACAGTAATCTACAGTAAAATTACATATAATGTTAAACCATTTATAGTTTTCACTTTACAGTATATGGTAACAAAACGTAGTTAACCAAGTTTTACTGTAGCTGCGTTTTAACTTTTTTTCTGTAAAAATTACTGATATTTCAGATTAAAACATTTTTTAATAATGTGTCTAAAACAAAAACCCAAGACTGCAGAGTGCTATCAAAAGTGACACCATAACCAATCACAACATGACAAATTAGGATCCTTTGTGGCAGATTTGTGTAAAGTTGTTAGTTTCAATCTGAAAAAGTCAAATCTCATCTCACAATTGTATTTTTGTGATCAGTCATTTTTGTAACTTCATCTAAGGCCCTGCAGTCTAGAAGCCAGTATCATATTTTAAACCTCTTCACACACATACTGTACACCTAATGCTCATAGTTGAGTTCTTATTAAAGAGCTTGAGAACAGCGTGTTCTGCTCTCGTTTCAGTTTTAAAATATGACAATGAGCTGAGAATCGTGTTCCTCTCTGTTTGAGGCACTGCCACTTGAGAAATTTGTGCTAAAAAGTGGCTTTCGGGAACAAACCATAAATGCATTGGCTTGTTTGAATCACCTGTCTTGAGCTCCTCTCCCCTTGTGTGTGTGTTTAGATGGAGGGCCATTGCTGCAGTTGGTGTGTGAGGGAGATTTCAAGGCCGTGCTCTTCAGCTCTGTGGTGCAGGGGCTGCTGGGAGGTGCTCCTGAAGAAGATGACAGTATTGAGGCCTATCTGGAGAGACAGGTGCTGTCTTACCTGAGCAATGCCACTGAAGACCAGAGGAGCGACAGGTAAGGATTTAGAACATATGAAGGCTGGCTTACTGTTTTTAACTGAATTTGTTCTGTGTTTTAAACATGAAATTTATGTGAGTTAATTAAATTCATTAGAATCTAAATGCAAATGAGGACAAATTTAATTAGTGAAACTGTAATACTATTCATTTAAATTACACTACTGCCTAAGATGTCCTCAATTAGATTTACTCATTGTGCCTTGTTAAATTACAGGAGGTTTGGTCTCTTATTGCAGTAGATTTACAGTTAAATAGCACTATTTAAATGAGTTCTGTTCTACGGAGTGGAATGTCTTATTTATTGCGATTTAATGGTTTTTGTACTGTCTAATATAATTGTCTATGAATTATTTAACAGCAGTTTAGCTCATATCCCACTGAGATTTTTTTTTTTTTTTTTTAGTCTGTTTATTGTAAATACAGTGTTTCTGTGGAAGATGTATTGATGGGCAATTTTATGGACAAAAAAACAGTGACACTTTTCAAAATATCTTCTTTTGTATTCCACAGAAGAAAGACATCAAGTAAATGATGATAGAATGTTCATTCACACACTTGCACATTCGCACTAAGTGAGAAACACAAAACTAGAATGCTTCCATTATAATCAAGGAAGCTGACTGCACTGCAAGAGCGTTGTGTAGCGCCACGTAAGGATTTTTAGCGGTTGATGGTGGCTTCAGCTGAGTGGAACGTTTTATTGTGTTGAGAATGAATAAAACCATACAGAAGAGTTCAAACACTGTCCCCCTCCTTTCAGCCATAAATTATTAATTTTCGATAAGCCCACTTTAACATCCTTTCTCTCCAGTGAAAGAATAGAGGAAAGTAGGGTTGCGCTGCGCTCCTCAGCTGTGCATCTCTTCTTATCTCTCCTCGGCTTGATCACGCTCCCTCTCGCTTTATTTTTCTTTCTATGCAGCCTCTCTCATTGTGGCTTCTGTTAGTGAGGCAGAAAGTAGTTGAAGATTGGTGGAGAGGCTTGAATAATGAGTGATGCTTTCTTTTGAGAGATTAGATGCCGGTAGATTGATGTTTGTGTGCTGTTGAATGCAGAGAGATGCATGTCAATTTTGTTTTGTTTTTTCCCCCCCTTTTTGTCCTCACCTTCTCTTTCTGTTGTGTTCTTGTGCATTCTCATTTATCCATCATGTATTATTTTAAAGAGACTAAAATGTTCAATGAGATTCATGACTCACAGTTATTTCTCTCCTGTGAGAATACATCCGCGCTGTAGATCGCAGTGAAACGTGGATGTGTGTGCATGTAAATATGTCCTTTCTCAATGGCATCTGGGGACTGACTCCACCGTAGAGCAGAATTACAATCTCAGGTCTTTGATTTTAGCAGGCGGCACGTTGCTGCCTCCTGATTCATTCCTTCAGGTCTGTACATTTGCATCAGAGTCGTGAAGTCTGAAGCCACAAATGTGTGGCGATGTTTTCCGAAATAAATGACATTTACTTGATGGGTATTGTGTTGTAGTTAACGTCTGTGTATTTCTGATGAATAATTCCAGTGGCTGTAATGACATTAGCTCTCAAACATGCATGTTTCTGAACCTGATCTCTTGTCTGATGTAGAGAAACTGCTCTGTTGGCGTTGGCAGTGGGGTGTCTGAACTTTTTCACTCAGAGTAATTGGACCGGGCCGCCAGTTGAGCTCCACGTCTCTGATTTTCTGCCTGAAGCTTTGCTCCAGAAATTCTCACAGGTACAGTACCATGATGCAACTGTGATTACACGCATGACTAGTGTCATTGTCTATAACTGTCCGAAAATATTCAACACATTATGTGTGTGTGTGCGTGTGTCATTTTGTGAAATATTATTGCAATTATAAATAAGTTTTCTATTTTAATATACTTTAAAATGTAACTTATTCCTTTGAAGCAAAGCTGAATTTTCAGCATCATTACTCCAGTCTTCAGTGTCGCACAATCCTTCAGAAATCATTTTAATTTGCTGATTTATAATCAATGTTGGAAACAGTTGTGCTGCTTAACATTTTTTAGGACCTGTGACACTTTTTTCAGGATTCTTTGATAAATAAAAAGTTAAAAAGAACAGTGTTTATATAAAATAGAAATTTTGTGTTACAATATCCACTACTATTCAAAAGTTTGGGGTCATTAGATTTTTTTTCTTTCTGTATTTATTTTTAAAGAAATTAATAATTTTATTCAGCAAGGATCTGTAAAATGAATAAAAACCGATAGTAAAGACTTAAATTGTTAGAAAAGATTTCTATTTTGAATAAATGCTGTTATTTTTTACTTTTTATTCATCAAAGAATCAAAGAAAAAGTATCACAGTTTCCAAAAAATATTAAGCAGCACAACAGTTTCAACACTGATAATAAATTAACATAATAGAATGATTTCTGAAGGATCATGTGACACTGGAGTAATGGCTGATAAAAATTCAGCGCTGCATCACAGAAATAAATGGTATTTTAAAGTAGATTAAAATTGGAAACCAATATTAGAAATTGCAATATTTCAAAATATTGCAGGTTTTTTTCTGTATTTTCGATCAAATAAATACAGCCTTGATGAGCATAAGAGAGTCCATTAAAACATTAAAAATTTTACTAATCCCAAACTAGGGCTGTGCAGTTAATCGCATGCGATTCTCATGCGCATCTCGCCAGTAAAGCCGGCTCCGTGATTGGCGCTAAATCTCCATCACCTGTTTTCAAATGGAGCGGCAGTTAATACACAGAGCCGCAGTTCACTGACAAGCTACGCGATATCGCGTTCATAATCAAATGCGATTCATCTGCTATATTGAACGCGATATTGACTAGCTTGTCAGTGAACTGCGGCTCTGTGTATTAACTGCCGCTCCATTTGAAAACAGGTGATGGAGATTTAGCGCCAATCACGGAGCCGGCTTTACTGACGAGATGCGCATGAGAATCGCATGCGATTAATTGCACAGCCCTATCCCAAACTTATCCCAACTATATATATATATATATATATATATATATATATATATATATGTATATATATGTGTGTGTGTGTAGTTGTGTGTATTCTTTGTCTTAACCTTTGGGGTTAAGCAGTATTTTGTTAATATCAGCACATTTTTAATGAGTGAAAAAAAAAAATGGCTAAATGCTCATGTGAAATTATGTGAGATGTGTGTGGGATGTATGTGTGTGTGATGGATGGAACGGAAGGAGATGGCGACTCCAGGCAGGTCAGTGCTCTGGATAATGAGTGTGTCGAGGGCTGCAGGGTTGCTAATGAAACCTCTTAGGGCTCCTAATTATGCAGAGGTGAAGAGATTCTTCTCCCTAATGCCCCACAGAGGCCTCGTAGATCCCTGGAGAGGCATTGCGTGTGTGTGTATGTATGTGTGTAACACTTTCTGCTGTCTCACACCTTTCTAAAGCTGCTGATTTATCAGCCTTGTCCTAGAGAGCACAGGCCCTCTAAATTAGACTGAGAGCAGCACACATGGAGAGAGATTGATGGACTGAAGGCACTTACCATCAGTAGGGCCTGAATATAAGACTATTAAAATGAATTCAATAAATATAACAAGAATAGGGCCTGAAACTCTTTAAATGCGGTCATTTTGTTATATTTGTTGGTTTTTTATTATGAATTTAAAGGGATAATTCACCCAAAAATAAAAACTCTGTCATTAATTACTCACCCTCATGTCGGGCCAGAAAGCTCTCGGATTTCATCAAAAATATCTTAATTTGTGTTCTGAAGATGAATGAAGGTCTTATGGGTTTGGAATGACATGAGTGTAAGCAATTAACGACAAAATTTAAATTTTTGGGTCAACTATTCCTTCAAGAATTTGATATATATTTGTGACCCTGTTACTAACATTTTCCATGATTAAATGCAGTTTAAACTACATATTTGTGTTATTTTATAGTGTTAAACTTAAATATAGTAATTTAATTTTATACAAATTTAGTGTAAAAACACTACAGAATTTGTAAAAACTTTTCCAAATAAATTACAAATTAATGCAGAAAATTAACTGTCACTTAGTGGAAACGCTTGGTTTGAGACTGCCTAATATATATATATTTTTAAAGGTGCCATAGAATGAAAAACTGTCTTTACCTTGGCATAGTTAAATAATAACAGTTCTGTACATGGAAATGACATACAGTGAGCCTCAAACACCATAGTTTCCTTCTTATGTAAATCTCGTGATTAAAAAAGACCACTGAAAAACAGGCGAATCAGAACATTAACACCGACTGTTACGCAACAATCGGGATCACTACGCCCCCAACATTTGCATATACCCGCCCATGTTCTAGGTCAGCCGCCAGCCGAACCATCAGAAGTTCTGCAGGTATTGTAAATAAACAAGCGTGGACAACAGCGAAAATGGCAGACCATGGAAATACATGTTATGTTCCAGGCTGTGCAGGGGGTGTGAAGTGCAGGGATGGGATGGTGTCTTTATTCAGAAAGGCACGGAAAGCAAATAACACGTTCTACTAAATAACACGAGCCACTAAAGGGACATGGTTAGCTCCGTTAAAGGGTAGCCTGTTACATAGCAGTACATAAGATTTCACTTACCACATAAAAAGAGTAAGGAGATGAGGATGATACAATGATTTCCATAGATCCTGAGCACCACTGATGTTATCTGATCTTGTAAAATGTGTAGCACTGCCGCTCCATAATATAAACATTGCCTGGCGATCGCCTCTTGAAAGTGAAACTATAACGCGATCGACCGATCGTTCAAAAGCAGTTTCAGTGCCTCGCAGACATTAACTGCTCCTGTGCCCGTATTTTATATACAGTATAATTACCCGACAATATAATCAAGCAGAGAAAGTATTTAAATATATATTTTCCTCCCTGTGTTTCCTTCTTGCTGATGAGCCGCACTGTGAAACAGCCAATCAGAGCAGAGCTCATTATTATTCATGACCATGCCAAATAAGCCAATAACAGACCGTTTCATTCTAGGGAGAAATCTGAGGGTAGTAAATGGTCACGTAAAATCGTTTCAGGAGATTTTTTGCCCTTACCTAAGCTACATACCTTCTATGTAGATATCAGAGAACAATTTAAAATACTGTATCAATGCATTCTATGGCACCTTTAATAAACTTATTTTTTCCTTAAATTGAGAATTCATGAATTGAATACTTTTTCTTAATTTTTTAGGAAAAGCGTTTATTACAAACTACAAACCAGCACTTTGTCTAAAACTATTTGTTTTTTCATTAGTTGAGTAGTTGAGAAGACTAGAATGAGGTTTGTGGTTTAATTTCAGGTTTATTTAATAATTTATTTACAGTTTAACTAAATACCATGGTTTTGCAGTTTTCATTATTATTGTAAAAGTATGATAAATTAATATTAGATGTCCCTAATACTGTGAGAAGTTTTAATTTTTTCGAATCTTAATTTCTCTCTCTCTCTCTCTCTCTCTCTCTCTCTCTCTCTGCCTTTCTCCATTTAACACACACACACACAGCCTGCAGCCCTGAACACGGCTGTGTTGTCCAGTCTTCAGCTGGATGGAGAGTCTGTCTACTCTCTAGTGTCCAACCCCCTCCTGCTGCTGCTGACCAGAGTCATATTTGTCAACTGCGGGGCCAAACTGGAGACCCTTCAGGTGAGATACACAATCACCTTGGTTTGGAACACAAGATGACACACCAACACACTGCAACAGCAAGACAGTATAACTTGATGTACCAAGTAGATAATAATATATACTGACCAGAATTAATATCAAAACAAAATATAGTAAACTGAATATGGGTGGGAAACTGGTGTTAGGGACAGTGACTGCTCTGTGGTTTAAGCTTACTTGAACAGTTACTCAATATGGCACTGTGTGTGTTGGTAAGCTGTCACTTTTTAATTTCTCTCTCATATGTTTGAGGTCGTTACTCCACGCTCTTTTGTGCATTACTGAGAGAGACGATGTAGAATTATGAGGCTGTCAAAAATAAGTTAAATTATGGCCAAGGTTTCTTTTTTGGATCTCTGTATGTGTGTGTGTGTTTGTCAAGGCCTCACCCATAACACAGCAGCGGATTATTAGATTGTTTCCGTTGTTCACTCCCATATTATGTTACATGATCCTCCAACAGCAGGATGAGTGTTTTTGTATTCTTGTTTACAAATTTTTATATTCACATGGGAAAAAGTCCACTGTCTGGCTCATGAAAACACAAACAAGAAAAGTGCAGTATGTAATTTCTTCAAGTGGACCTGAAAAATGATGACAGTTTCAGTGCCACATGATCCTTCAGAAATCATTCTAATATGTTGAAATTAAGCTCAAGAAACATTTCTGCTTAATATTATCAGTATTATTAAGATGCTTAATATTTTTGTGGAAATTGTGGTGTTTTTTTGTTCAGGATTATTTTGTGAATTAAGTTTGAAAGCACAAGTGTTTATTTAAAATATATTTAAAATCTATCTATTTATATAATATATTGCAATATTATTAATGTCTTTACTATACTCCTTTGATTAATTTAATGCATCCTTGCTGAATTTAAAAGAAAAAGTTCTTACTGACCACAAACTTTTGAATGGCAGTTTAGATCAGTAAATGTATAGTAATAAACCCGTCAAGCTCCATGCATAACTTGTAATTTACATTCTTTATAAACCCTACAGTTGTTTTGTGTGAAGAACCTACTACTATTTAAAATGTTGTTCTCAAATGTCACCTTCCATGTGGCAATTAATGATTCAGTTCTGTTATAAAACTGCTGATGGCTCATTACAGCAAGAAAAGTAACATCCCAGCTACCATTTCATTGCCATGCACAGTACAGGCATTAATTGTGCTAATTGTAAAGTCACAGGAGTTATACAAGCCCACTTCCACAAGAGCAGCCTGTCGATAATGTCAGCGATTGATTCATTTATTATACATTAAATGTGTTCTCCACTTTCTCAGAAACACTGAAAATCGTCATCAGCGGAACTGGAGCTGTAATTCTTACAGAAGGTCCCTGTTTCATGTTGTCAGTCAGAATAGGATTATTTCTGTGTGCACAAACATATGCAGTTCACTAAGTGTATGTTTGTGTGAGAGAGAGAGAGAAAGATAGATATGGCTCTTATGCATTTTCAAATGCAAGATAATGTCATGAGTCTCACTGTGTTCTCTCTCTCAAAGCATTATAGTATAGCCTTAATCTTTTGCGGTTATGTTAGTTTATTAAATTGTAAATATTATACTGTTTATTTTCCCAGCAGGGCTTGCACTCTCTTACTGTATTATAATTGTGATGAAGCCATTACACATGCTGTACCATGTATCTTTTTTTCTTTCTGTGAATATTTATGTGGTAAGACGGGCGTTACTAATGCATTTATATATTTATTATTTCTCCGTCTTGTACGACTACGAGCACAAGGATGAAAATATTTCTGCTACGATTAGTTGAGCGAGAAAGAGTGGCGCAGCATGTCACACACCCCCCACTGCCTCATGTTCCAGAACGTTATTTCATTAGTGCAAGAACAAACAAACACAAACTCTGACTCTGATCATTTACAAGGCAGATACACCAGCATACAGATTGACTGTTTGTCTGTTGTGTGGAAATAAGTTAGTAAATGCTTCTCTCTGAACATTACAGCTCTGTGAGTTTGTTTGCCTAGAGCAGATGAACTGAATATGTTGTGTTAGGAAATTACAGTTCTTTTACAGTTCATTTCTTCAACAAACTTAAATTCCATTTATAGGGAGTACCTTGTTCAAAGTGAGTGTATGTGTGTGTGCATATATATATATATATATATATATATATATATATATATATATATATATAT